>QANX01000994.1:0-54038 GCA_003254975.1 Ochetophila trinervis | reverse complement strand
TTTCTTTTGCTAGTTCTTATTACTTTTCTGCTTTCTACTATCTCTCATTAATTCTCTTTGCAATTTCTAGTTTCTCTTCACTTTTCATTTTATTGTCATTGGGGTAAATGGTTTGTTCCACATGCTATCAGTTGATGTTTTATAAAATTTTATTAATGTCCAAGAAAAGTTAAAATATAAAACGAATCAAAACAAAACAAAAATCATACTGCATAAAAATGAGTTTTATCACTGCATAAAATGCTTCTTCTTTTTTCCATCTGATACTTATATATAAATTTAAACCCCAGTAGGTGTTACAAAAAAAAATTAATTTTTGAAAAATGACTTTAAAATATACGACATTTAGATTAAAAAATGTATACATAGTTGAGAAAATAGCACTACATAGGAAATAAACCACATCTTAAAATTACAACTGCATAAAAATGATTATTTTACTGCATAAAATGTCAATGGTTTTTATTTTTAAATCTAATACTATACTTCTATATTATAAAATTAAAATTAAGTTAAAATTAAAAACAAATAAAGAAGCGACTTTTTAGAAAAAAATGATTTAGAAACAGACGACATTTAGATTAAAAGATATATATATATATATATAAATAATCGAACAACCTCTAACAATTTAATCAAATACAATAAACTTACTTATATGAATTTTTTTTCCCTCAAATAAAAAAATATATGATTTTTCAAAACATGGAATTTTTCGAAATTAAGAAAACTTTGAAATGAATTAAGATAAGAAATTTACAAAATTGCTACATTATCTTATTACACTATTTAACATTATTTTATTACATGTGACTATTAAAATACTTCTTATAAACACTTTGTTTTTTGGCCAACCCATAAGTTTATTATTTAGAAAATGTAAAAAAGCAAAAAGTTACCTTATAATAATAAACTTTTAGAATTTAATTTATGGCATTAAAAATTTCAAATTTTAAGCCATTAACAAGGACATAAATATAAATTTTTTAAATTAGATATTGATAACTTGTGGAACAAACCATTTACTTATGACAATAGTGTCAAAAGAAGAGAGGTCTGGGTGCATTGTGAATTAAAAGAGAGAAAGGAAGAAAAAATAATATAATAGTGAAATTGCAAAGAGAAGAAGTGTGGATAGAAAGTAAAGTGAGATAAACTATATAGAAGTAGTAGTAAATGGTAAAAGAAAAAGTGGAGAGAAAGTGTAGTAAAAAAATTAAAAAAGAGAAGGTGGAGAGAGATGATGTAGAGATTATGGGAGAGGCTAGTAAAGAGGAAGGAAAATTAGGGAAATAAAAAGGAGGGAAAAGAGAAGAGAAAGATGAGGGAAAATAAGGAATTAGAAAAGAACGTAGAGAGAGTTGGGAAGATAGGGAGAGAAGATTAAATAGAGTTTTTTTTTTTCCTGTAGTTTGGTTAAACAGATATTTTGAAAAAGTAGTTGTTATTTCATTTCATTTAACTTCTTCGTTCTTTGCAATTCAAGTGAACAAAAACAGTGCCAAATTATCTTCAGCAAAGAACTAAAATACAGTGCCTCTTCTTACCTGTTTTGATGTGCGGTGTGTGGGATATTTGTTTTTATTTTGGAGCACCCTTTAGTTTAGACATAAATAAAATTTCATAAAACATTCATGGGTTATGGAATAAACTAATTTTTTGTTATCCATGATAATAGCAAAAAGTATAATACCCAGAGAAACCAAAAAGAATTAGAAAAGAAAGAGAGGTGTAGAGAAAGGAGTAATAGGAAGTTTTAAAAAAGTATATATATATATATATAGATTTACTAATTTTGTTTGGTTGACATAAAATTATTATTTTAGTAGTTCAACAAGACAGTGTGAAATTCAATGTCATTAAAGCTAAAGTTTAAAAAGTTAAGCAAATTTGCACATATTATTAGTTTTGCAATTGCGTTCTAATATACAAACTATGTTCTTGATAAAAACCATAATTGGTTTTCTTTGAGTTAAAGAACGTTCACATGTAAAGTACCTCATAAAACCACTAATCACATTTAATGAAAAAATGTTTTGAATCCAAAATTTTGATGTAATCGTGTTGAATTCAAATTCACGGTTCTTTCATGAAAAAACTCAACAACCAGGAATGCTCCAAACCAAAATCACCGAGGACCCTAACGTCTTCAAATATTATTCCGACGATCTTGCAAGTTTGTATATATTAATTTGATTTCTTTGAATTAATATCCAATATTCAATTTCTGTTGTTTTTTTTCTTTTGTGTTGTTTTCTTAATTATATATAAAATGCTGAGTAATTAATTGATATTTCCAGAGAATTACAACTTGAGAAATGGACTGCAATCGATGTATTTCTTTACTCAAAGAAATAAAAAGATGGAATTGGAAGAAAACAAACTCTTGGTGGTGGACAATTTTGATGGATTTTGAAAGATTTATCAAGCAGACATATTTATAAAGAGAATGATGATCGGATAATTGGGCTGAAAAATAGATTGGTTTTCTATGGAGGTCAATAAAAACAACTATTTCCTCCAAACCTAATGAACAAATAGCAATTCACTGGATGATTTTTGAGGAAAAATATTAAATTTGGAGAACAAATACTTAAGTGCATTATATATATGGACGGCAATTCTTCTTTCAAAAATGCACACTTAAGTGTATTATGTGTATCATTCGTAAATTAACTAAATAGACTATCTGGAATATATATATATACATATATATTCCAGTGGAAAAATATTAATTTTGGAGAACAAATACTCCCTTTTTCCTTTTCTTTTGGATTTTAGTTTGGATATCAAACTTTTGTGGAAAACGAATTGTGAATTGTATTTCTATGTAACATACCAAACAGATACAATATGATTAATATGGTCTAATGGTCTTGTAGCTTTATATGAGTGACTCAAGGAGGTCTAGCTCCTGAAAATGACTAGCAAGCTTCATTTTGGTTATATATAACCAAAATAATTAACTCAGAGACTTAACAAAAATAATTAGGTAAGAGATTATATGCCGAAGGATCTTTTGCTGCTTCCATTAGAGTAAAGGTTCAGCCTTTACCCACCTCTTCTCTCTCTAAGTTGCTAGCCCTATTTTGATTCAATTGGGGGAAATGACTGTGCCGCAGAGGGAGATGCGAACTGATCTACTGGTGTTTTAATTGCTTCTGCGTTTCAAGCCATTCAGAACTGTCGTTTTAATTGCATCTGGTGTTTTAATGTTTTCCTTTTTATTTCATTTAGTGGGACGGCACCGTTTCTTTTTTGTAATAGGTTATTTCTGTATTTCCTTTTAGAGCAGCCACGTGTCTATCATTTATTAGCTAGATGAACAGTACAAAAGCTGCTCTCATCTTCAAGCTTGCGGACAGCAGACTTTACGCCATTTTCATTTTGTATTTGAAGCTTTGAAGCTTCTGAAAATTAATGAAATTCATGATTTAAGCTTTTAGATTAATTCTATTAGTCTTTATTCTTGAATCTGATTTTATTACGGGACTTCCTACGTCATTATATCATATAAGAAAACCAATCATTAGATAAGGTGGCTAAATTAATTATAGAATAAGATATTGATTCCATAAATAATTGATTTTTTTAAGTTACTTGTAAAATAAAAAAAAAAGAAACGAATACTAAATTCTGAATTTTATTTTTAGGGCATTAAACACAGTTCCTAATCCAGTCAGACTTCGTACTAAAGGTAAGATATCTTTTCTT
This sequence comes from Ochetophila trinervis, assembly GCA_003254975.1. NCBI lineage: Eukaryota > Viridiplantae > Streptophyta > Magnoliopsida > Rosales > Rhamnaceae > Ochetophila > Ochetophila trinervis. Next base: position 50,324 of record QANX01000994.1, on the reverse strand, counting down.
TTTTTTGAAACAAAAGATTAAATATCTTTAACAACAAAAGTTTTCTTTGAAGACAGTACAATAAAAGTGTTTCATTGTTAAAGCGAAGCTGCTAGCAATTCTAAAATTTGGGCTTCCAAATAAATTATAGATTGTTAACCGCAATATATAATATATTTAAAAAAGAAAACCCGATATATAATTAAAATTACAAATATAAGTATTGATATGATAATCTACATGTCGCTTGTCTTGTCTACATCATTTTGAAAATATTTGAGAATCTAAAAGTAGACCAAAGTATAAAAGCATGTACACCTATGAAATGAACTGTATAAGCCTATTTTGTAACTTCAATTTCTCATCCTGCAATTTGTCTGATCTTCCTGAATATTTGTGTGCTATGTATTTGGCTGATATGTCAGGAAGTAACAATCTGTAATTCTCTCTTTGAAGGGTTTGTTTTTGTGCTTAATGGCAAGTTTTTATTTATCAAAAAAAAAAAAACTTTGTAAGCCTATTTTGTGAAAGTGGACAAAATATAAGCGATATAATTATTCCAAACCAACCGGTTTTGAAGGGCCTTCATCATGTTAAGTTCGGTCATAGATTGACACTCTCAATCAAGTTTCTTTTGTCAATAAATGTCTTTTCCAAACCAAACTAAACTATATAATATATATATATATTTATCTTTTAGCTAACTTATATAGTTTTATACTTAATTGTTATTGATAAGTAAAATTGATCCAATAATAATATATACACTTTTAAGGTGAAAATAAATTATTTAATTGTTGCTTACGAGTGAGATTGCGTCGGAGTTAAATCTATGATACCTATATATTTTCAAGTAAGAGGAAACCGTGGATTTTATGTTTATAAACCGCTGAGTCTAATTTTAATAAAGTTGGAGCTCAATATCAAATAAACCAAACCAATACTCAATTTAATTTATTAATAGACTCATCCTATTAGTATTTTGAAATTTAAATACCGAATTATGTAATTCGGACAATAATTTAGCATTCAATGAATGTCATTTTCATTTATTTATCAAATTTCTCAATTCCACGTGTCCATTTATAAGTTGGTGGCGGGTAAGTCACGTTTCTGTGCTCCTCCTCCCGACACCACCGAAAGAATGCGGCCTACCATCTCATGTAAAAACAGAAGGAACTATATGGGATCTACACCGTCGGCGCTACGCTCATGTTTTCATCGAACGGTCCAAAATTCGTGCAGATCTTGCAGTAAAAGTACGCAATCGAGATTCGAGGCCCCCAAACACACATACAAAGCTCTTATATATATATAGTGGCGCAATGCGCTCTTTATTTGCCGCCCCACCTTCCCTTTTTCCATATCCAATTTTATTTTTCCCAATTTCTCTGTTTTCTTTTTGTATTTGTTTGCTTCGGAGGAAAAGTCATAGAGAGAGAGAGAGAGAGAGAGAGAGAGTTTGGAGCTTTTCTGGATCAGCACGTAATCTTGCGGAGTATCAGATCTCAGGGACCTCAAAGTCTCTTTCTTGCACTCCGATTCCCAAATCCGAATTATTTCCCGGTTCTTTTAGTTGCAGGTTTGTTTTTATAGCTTTTGTTTCCGTTTTGTAGTATTTTTCTGTACTCTGTGATATCTTTGGATTGCTTAGAATTGGAAAATAAGAGGGTTAGGAATTTTAGGAGGTTAGGATCTTGAGCTTGAAAAAGATTTAAGCTTCTACTTATCAGATCTTGTGCTTGTCTTTCGTGCATTTTCTTTGGTTTTTTGAGTCCTATAGTTGGGATTTTGTGGAATGGTGTGCTAAGATCGGGTTCTGAATTTGGATTTGGATCTTGGTTGTTGTGACTATAGTTTCGTAGCTGATATCATGTTTGTTGTGAAAAATTGTAATTGGATCTAATTGAACGAGTGGATTTAGATATGTGCATTTCGACTGTGAAACAGAGTTTAGAATTTTATGTGGTTTGGTAACTTCAACTTTGTTATCTGAATTATCATAGGGTTTGTTCCAGTTTAGTGATATATTAAAAGGGTGAAAGGCAAAGCAATTAGTCGTTTCTGCTAGGTCAAAGAGTACATTGAATATTCTTTCTGCATTTGGTCTTGTTGCACTTCTAAATGAACGTATTTTGATGTAAATAATTTATCTTGGGATTCTTTTATAGAAATTGTAACAGAATCGTTCCTCCATTTTATTCAAGCAAAACTTCTAAACGGAGTCATCAATTTGTTTTAGCGGAGTCATAAATTTGTTAGTCTGCTGGTGTATATTTCATGCAATCAAAATCTGAGTCAGTTCTATTTCTCTCGGTCCACTATTCCAGTTCAATTTGGGATTTGTACGTTGCATCCTAATCCAGAATGGTTTCTTTAAATGCCTAGTTCTTTGATTGTTGTAGTCATGTGGAGGTTCAAACCATTCATGCAAAAAGAACCAACTGGACTGGAAGGACGCACTGTGGATGTGGGCAACCTTAAAGTACATATCCGAAATGTCATTGCTGAGGGAGGGTTCTCTTGTGTTTACTTGGCTCGGGATTTAGTGAATATGTCGAAGCAGTATGCTTTAAAGCACATTATTTGTAACGATGAGGAGTCACTAGGTCTGGTAATGAAGGAGATCTCAGTTATGAAGTCACTCAGGGGACATCCAAATGTTGTCACACTTCATTCCCATACCATCTTGGATATGGGGCGGACAAAGGAAGCGCTCCTCGTGATGGAGTTTTGTGAAAGATCTCTGGTTAATGTACTGGAGAGCAGAGGAGCTGGATTTTTCGATGAGAAGCAGGTCCTTTTAATCTTCAGAGATGTGTGCAATGCAGTTTTTTCAATGCATTGTCAGTCTCCACCCATTGCTCACAGGTAAAGATGTCCATCTTCATAATCAGAGTCATCAAATTTCAATTTTGCTTTCTCCAGTTTTCTATTTTTATCTATATCTCCTTTTATTATTATTGGTATTATTTTATTTTCCTTTTGCTATGTATATTTTTCTTATTTTCCATTTTTCATAGACACTGCCTTTTCAATTAATTATTTTAAGTTTCTTACTTTGCCTTTACAGTTTTCCTTGAAGTGATTATAAATGTTATTGTTGTTGGTTTGTTGGTCCAGGGTTGGTGTTGTATTTGAAATAGTATTGCTGGCTAAATTCTGTTTCTGTAGAAGTTTCTTGTTTCTCACTAACAAAGATCACTGATTCTGAATTTGCTTGTTATCTGTAACTGTCATGTTGGCGTACTGGTTATTAATCATGTTTTTTAAATCATGTTACATGCTGTAGCAATGAATTGATCTGATAGTTTTTGTACTTGTCAAATGGAGATATTGTGTCTCGTCTATATTAGTCCATTTCAATTTCTTTTCCTTCAACACAAGAAACAAGAAAAAAAAGCTATGGATATGATTAATGCAAAATGAAACTTATCTGATATTGTCATACTTGTTTAGTGAAACTTATCTGTTCATTTGTAACTGTCTTGAGAAGCATAGAGTGATTTATAGACTAGTTGCTTGTTGCTTTTTCAGAGACTTAAAAGCTGAGAATCTTTTGTTGGGGGCTGATGGATTGTGGAAGTTGTGTGATTTTGGAAGCACATCTACCAATCACAAGCGCTTTGAGAGACCTGAAGAAATGGGGATTGAAGAAGACAATATCAGAAAGCACACAACACCTGCGTATAGAGCCCCTGAGGTTTGAAATCAAATATTTTGGTTTGAAAATTAAAATTTATCATCTTTAGTGATACACCATTTTTTTTTTTTGGAGTTTAGATGTGGGATCTGTTCCGGAGAGAACTTATAAATGAGAAGGTAGACATATGGGTAAGTCAAATGGACATTTTAGGTCCATGTAATATTCTCAACTTATAAAATTTAATCTCTTTACAAGTATCTGGGATCTGAGGTTGTTCTGTCCCTTTCCAGGCTCTTGGTTGCCTTCTCTTCCGCATTTGCTACTTCAAAAGTGCATTTGATGGAGATTCAAAGTTGCAGATCTTGAATGGAAACTATCGCATTCCAGAGTTACCTAAATATGGCTCTCCAATCACAGACCTAATCAGAGATATGCTTCAATCTTCACCAGAAGACAGACCAGACATCACGCAGGCAAGCGCTTTGCTTGATTGGCCATTCATCTCCATGAATTTAGGTTAGTTTTAGATCATCTGTGTTCATGGCAATGTTAGGTGGGCTGATGGACGGATTTGACATTCTGTTTACTGATAATTTTTCTTGTTGTGGTGGCAGGTGTGGTTTCTTGTCAATGAGCTATTGCCAGTTGCTTTACAGAAATCTTTACCTGATAGGCCGCCCGAAATGCCCTCTACTGATATTCATGAAGGTGAGCACATTTTTTTTTATTAATGAGCACATTTTTCATTTTAATCAGAGCATTGTTGTCAGTATCTAAACTTCTTTTCCACAACAAGATTGTTTTCTGGCTTCCCATATCAGTTTGAACTTAAATGGGATTAGTATATTTGAGAAGACATGTTGGATATGTTGAAGAGAAGTAAAAAATGAAGAAAGTAGTAAATTTCAAATAATTAAACTTAAATCTTCCAGATTTCAACTCCACCTTGTGATAAGCCTTGCTTTGAGATATGAATTTTTCTGGCGACTTTGAAATGTTGAAGACTGTCTATATGAACTAAAATCAATTCTGGGGGTGATGTTTTTCTTTATTGCATTTAAGCAGGTAATTCAAGGGCTGCAAATAAGTCATCGCCAATGCCTCGTAGAAGCCCGCCACCACCACCTTCAGCAGTAGAGACTGCCAGAGATTCATCACAACTCTCAGCTACATCCAAAACAGGGGGAGGAGTGCAGCTTGGTGCTTTCTGGTCAACTCAGCATGCAAAGGACTCGCTTGTGGCTGAGAGCAAGAGTGAGCCTAAATTTGATGATGGACCAACTAGCCATAGCATTTTGAAGCATGATAAGGTTTGTCCAGATGGTCATCCTTTACCCAAAAATAGTGGCCTTGAAAAAGAGGAACAAACACAAACTCAAACTGTGCGAAGAAACTTTAATGCCAATTTAGCTAAGCCTGGAGATGGGCCTCCAAAGGGATTTGAAACAAGCTTCTTCCAGAAGGAGGCAAAGAATTGCACTGAGAGGCCAAAGACTTCAAAGATTGAGAGCACTGCAACATTTCAAAATGAGGCCTTTAACACTTTTGTTGCTGAATTTGATTCCAGTAAACTAGGCTCAGGTAGTAGCAATGATAAAATGAGGAAGGAAGAAGCATTAGAGGCTGAACTAGAGAAGCTGAAAGGACAGCTGAAGCAAGCCAATTTGGAGAAGGCTGAAATAAGTTCCAAATTTGAAAAGCTATCTGCTATTTGCCGATCTCAGAGGCAGGAGATACAGGAACTTAAGCAATCTCTTGCTGCTAGAACACCATCACCAAATAAAGATCCTTCTAGAAATCAAATATCACCAGGAGTTCAATCATCAGTAATACCTCCGGTACTGTTTTTGATTGTTGTCTTTGCTAGTACGGAACATTGTTTTTTTTATTTTCTTTTGCTTTTTTGCTTTTTTTCCCTTCTCTGTTCATTTGCTGGAAATCTTTTGTTTTTGGTTCCTTATCTATTACTATTTTCTTGATGTAATTGTGGAAATGTTTGGGAAACCCAGCAAGAAAAAGCTAACTGGAGTACCCCGAGCAAAGAGGCAAATACAATGTGGCAGGCATTTGCGGAGGATTCCAAGCCACAGCAGCCTCCTTCAGTGGACAGCTCTTCTAAGTCCGTTAGGACAAGAAATGGGTCCCAGAGCAAGCAGGCTAGCAGTTTTGACTCGTGGGGATTTGGAGCAGAGAGTTTTACTGCTGTGCCTGCTGGAAGCTTGCAACCATCAAGACCTATTAGCGAAGTAAATAATTCTCAGAACATTGGCGAGGCAAAGTTTATGGACCCCAAATCAGCTTCCCAACCTGCTGGCTGGGCTGGTTTCTGAGGAAATTGGTAAGAAAGAACTCTGGCATCTCTTGGTGCTGATACTTTTTGCAAAATGAAGAGGAAATAGAAGAAACATATATCCATATTGGGCTTCATTTGTGTGCTTTTGAGTGCGCGTGTTTTGTAGATTTTGTTCCGTGGTGGGGAGATATTTGCACATGTAAACTGCAAGTGTACTTTTTCTTCATACCTTGATTGTTTGATAAGAAAATAATAATTTCTCTTGGTTCGATTATTATTATTATTTTATGGGTGTTTGGAAGGTGAAGACGTAAAATAATTAGATTTTTTTTTTTTGCTCGATTTATGAATTTATATTTGCAATGATATCCTTTACACCATGCTCGCTTTTATCTTACAATTGAGGCAGAGAGAACTTTGAAGGTATTGACAATAGTTGATTGAAATATTTATTAATTTATTGCTATCAGGAACCATTTAATCGTATCATAAAAATAACTCAAATCTTCATCCTCAACCATGAACTCCCCAACTTTGAAATTGAAAGTGATAGGAAATTAGCAATGCAAGTGCACTAATTGAAAAAAAGAAAAGAAAAAAAATATGCTATAGCTCACTTTTCACCCAAAAAATAAAATAAAAAATAATGCTTGTAGAAATACATTGTAGATGATGAATTATGCTACAGCACAATCAATCCTTTAATATTTCGCCTATCAATCATTTTGGTTGATGAATTTTTAGGGAAAAAAAAACACCTTATCAATGAAAAATGATAAGAAATAAAGTGGTATGAACAAAGTTCGTGGCACAGATTCGCCCTCAACGAACTTCCTCTGGAAGCGTTTGAGTAGAATTCAGCCGGACCCTTCATAAACGAGACCGGAACGCGAACCAAAACTTTCAATTTCGAATAGAAAAAAAAAAAAAAAAAACAATTTTCGAATCCGTCAGACAAACACCTCCTCCTCCTATATATATTTAAAGGAATTGCAGTTCTTCAATTAAAATTTTATAATAAAAAATTATATACAATTATTGTATATTTAATAATATAATTAATAAAATGGTAAAAAGAAAAAAGTGTTGCTGCTAATCAATTATATTTTCACAGAGAGAGAGAGAGAGAGAGAGAGAGAGAGAGAGAGTGGGTGGGTGTGCTCTAGTACTCTCTCGCCCACGGCTCTCCCTTTCCAACCATCGCTAATCACCCTTCACTCATTATTCTATCTCTTTCGTCACTGTCCACACACACTTATTGTGTCAGAACGCAGAACCGGACTTCTTCGTCCACGACGTCGTTCAAGTAGACTCCTTCTTGTTGCTCCTCCTCCGAGTTCGAGCGGATCGAACCTCAAAGTCTCTCTCAGCAATCAAATTCGCTGAGACAGAAACCAGCTTTTACTTTTTCGGTGAATTCGGCGAGCTTTTTGTTTGTCCGCGAATAGCGTTCAAACTGGCTATGGACTACGAGCCCTACGATAGCAGCGGTGAGTTTTCCACTCTTAAGATGCGTTCTTGTTTTGTGATTTATAGTTCTTGAAGTGTCTTCTCTGCTCAATTTAGGGTTTTTATTAGTGTTAGGGTTTCTGTCCTGATTTTTCTTGGGGGATTGTGGAATTTAGGTTTTTGGAAGGGGAAGAAGAAAAGATTTAGGTTCCATTCTTTGTAATTTTTAATTTTTGGTTAAGAGTATACAATGTACTATCTGGGTTGTAAAAGTGTAGAGTTTTTTATTTTATTTTTTATTTTTTAAATGTTTGACACCAGAATATGAAACTGCGTATAGACACTACGTCCTTTACAGTACGGTTCACGTTAATTCTATTTATTTTTATGAATTATGCTTATTTAGTTATGCGACACCAGAATATGAAACTGCGTATAGACACTACGTCCTTTACAGTACGGTTCACGTTAATTCTATTTATTTTTATGAATTATGCTTATTTAGTTATGCACTGCATGTTTTCATCTGGGTGTTTGTAGTGCAAAGGTGTTTCCTTTTTTTTTTCCCATCACTTGTTGGGTTTGTTCCTTGCTGTAGGATTGAATTCATACCATTCACGAAAAAAAAAGAAAAAGAGAAGAAAAAGAAAAAAGAAAGAAAAAAAAGAGTGAATTCATACTACTGGTGAAACCTCCTCCTGCTGCTTCTTCTTCTGAAAAAGAATGGAAGGAAAACAAAAGAGGATAGGAAGAAGAATATTAGAATTGAATCCTACATGAATCTTTACAGACATGCAATCTAGTGATTTATAGGAACAGGCTTTACTTATTTATTTATTTTTTTAAAACCTTTGATAAAGTTCTAAGCAACTAAGATGAGAAGATCCTTTTACACTTTGCAAGATAAATGAATAAGAAGCTTGTTTCCCTTATAGGAATATAAGAAAGACTACTTCTGGTTTATTTGTCAATAAGTTCTACATACTGTTTATTATACATACTGTTTATTATACATTGACATAATATTCAATGTGCGAGTGTGAATTGCATAGGTTTTCTTGGAGATGACTTGACAACTAGTCTTTCTCTATTTTAAATTTCGTATGCATAGTTAACTTGAGGTACCATGTTGTTTTTCTTTGTAGTGTTTCTTTCATATGGACAGGTAATTTAAGGTACTTTGACAGATTATTTTCCATGACATCTTCTTAAAGATTACAGAGTGTTTGAATGCTTCCATAATTATATATTCATGAACAACATTTTGAGCATGAAACTGGCTATAAGGCGATCTTCCTAAACTAGCACATGAGATTTTTGCAAGGCTTAGTTTTTCATTAACCATTGTCATAATTATAGTCTTGAGTATATCTTTTAAGCAGAATTTAATATGTTTCTCGAAGAAGTTTGCAAGAGAATTTTTATTTTGAGCTCTACAGACTTCTTTATAGAAGGGATTTAAATTACAAGCTTGTCTTGACCGTTTCCTACTTATAAACAAGCCACGTTGCTCAACTCAATTTAGACAAGCAGTCAGATTCTTTTATTTCTTGACCTGTCATCCTTGGGAAAAATTCGAGGTTTTGATATTTATGTAGAATGTGGTCAAGTTGCAGTCGTTGTCCTTTGTCATTGTTAATGTTCTGTTGCATTTTTGGAACACATATGCAGGAACTGATGATGACCTGCCTCCAACACATCAAAATAGAATTCCTAGAGGAGGTCGTGTTGCAGGGAATGGAAGATCTGCTATGGCTTCTGCCCCATATTCGAGGATGTATGGTGAAATTGATATGGAAACCCAGATTCACCAGCTTGAGCAAGAAGCATACAGTTCGGTTCTAAGAGCCTTTAAAGCTCAAGCTGATCTTATTACCTGGGTACCTTTTTGTTACTTTTCTTTCATGGATCTAACGTCTTTGTGTTTGATCAAGTAGTTTTAATAATTGCTGCATGAAATGTATTTTCTTCAGGAAAAGGAAAGTTTAATAACAGAACTTAGAAAGGAGTTAAGATTATCAAATGAGGAGCACAGAGAGCTTCTAGGACGGGTTAATGCAGACGATATCATACAAAGAATAAGGTTGAATAGACTTCAGTAAAAGGCTTTGTTGTTTAATTGAGAAGTGAGACATCTTTGTTATAATTTAGTGACTATCTTTAATATTTTAATGGGTGTTGTGTTGGGTGATGCCGTTAGGGAGTGGAGACAGGCAGGTGGGATGCAACCTGGCATGCACAGTGCTGGTCAAGCTGTTCATGATCCAATACCTAGTCCCACTGTCTCTGCATCTCGCAAGAAGCAGACCCAGTCAGTACCTGCTCAGTCATTTGGTGGGCCATCTCCATCATTTCATCTGCAGGCAGTAGCTGCACCCCACCAGCCTTCTTCATCAACTGCTAAACGGGGACCACTCCCAGGAAGCAAGGGCAAGAAAAAAAAACCTGTGAGTTCAGAACTATGGTATTTTGTAACACCTAGAACTTTCTTTCTTGGATTAGTTTAATTTTTGAGGTAAATTTTTCTACATGAGGAAATTTATTCGGGTTTTAAATTTATTTTCTTGGGTTCCTAAAATATTTTTCGCATGAATTTTACCAAATTTTTCCATCTTGTAAAACACGTAGATATTATCTTTGAGTTTTAATATTTTGTGGAGCATTAAAAAAAATTATTTCTTTCATTTATCTTCATTTTCTTTGTTTTAAATTTTATTTTTCTTTTCAAACTTTGTCCTAAACAAAAATATTTTGGACCAATGAGAGTTTACTAATTTGTATTTTTTTATTATCTTGTTTATCTAAAGTCCTTTTTACCCTTGTTTCAAGCAAGAAAAGCTTAAGAGGAGGAATTGTAAAATTGGAAATTTACCTCAAAATTCTACAATTCTCTTCATTTTCTACATTCTCTCGGAAAAGAGAGAGAGAGAGAGAGAGAGAGTGAGAGAGAGAATAAAAGAGGGAACGAGAGCTTTCTTCTTCCACTCCCCCTTGCTGATGCCAACTTCTCCCAAATACCCAATCAAATTTTTCACTAACTTTTGTTTTTTTTTTTATTAGTAAGGAAAACTGAATTCTTTCAAAGATTAGACTCTTAGAATACTTTATAGTGTGTTTATCATCCAGATTTTTCGCCATAACCATCTGAAATTCCCTCACTATCGAAAATACAACCTCACCGGTAAAATCCATTTTCCGGTCACCTCTTAGCCGGATCTTTGTACCACTTGTTCCTCTTAGTGCCCTTTATTTCCTCCTAGCTTTATATTCAAGTAAAAGGGGTTTATTCGAAAGATGCCAGGAAAAGGGAGCATCCGGTCTGTTGGTGAGTAGCTGAAATTGTGAGTTTTGGAACTTAATTTTGGTTATTTCTTGTCTTGACTGGTTTTAAACGTGTTTTGGGAAGCTAGAATTTGGTTGTCTGAAGTTGGAAAATTCTGGGCATTGGGTTAGAATCACTGCCAGTTGGGTTTTACTATTATAAGAGGTTTTTTTGTTTATTTTGAGTAAATGCTTTGATTCTATATGTTGTTGGATGGTGTGTGTGTGTATGAAATCATATTGTGCTTTGAAGTTAAGGGAATTATTTCAAGAGTCCTGATGTTATGGAGTGCCGTGCAGGGGTGACTGCTGCTAATTTATTTTGCTTGTTGCTTGGAAATTGATTTTTAATATTATTATGTATTCCTGAAATTTATATGGGATTGGAATTGTTCATGATGTTTAATTTATGCGAGAAGTAGATTAATTTTGGGTTAAAGAAAGAAAAAAAAAATTTAAACAAAGAAAATGAAGATAAATGAAAAATAATTTTTTTTTTAATGCCCAACAAAATATTAAAACTCAAAGATAATATCTAAGTGTTTAAGTTTTACAAGATGGGAGAATTTGGTAAAATTCATGTGAAAAATATTTTAGGAACCCAAGATAATAAATTTTAAAACCCGAATGAATTTCCCCATCTAGAAAAATTTGCTTAAAAATTTAACTAATCCAAGAAAAAAAGTTTTGGGAGTTACACAATTAGTGTAGAACATACATGAGCTTGTAAATTGTATGGTTCTGTTTTCCTTCTATGACATTTTATTTTACTGGGTCAGACATTACCTGGTGTATCTTCAATGAAGCAGTACCCTTCTTCAGGTCCACCTGGTAGGGGTCAAGTTGCTAACAGGGTTTCTACTGGTGCAATTGTGAATGAGCCTGACGAAGGGGCAATGTTAATTGGGAGGAAAGTGAGGACCAGGTGGCCAGATGACAATAACTTTTACGAAGCTTTTATATCTGACTATAATGCAGCAGAGGTACATGTGGCTTTTGTTCATGTAGTCTAATTTGGCGGTGGAATCATCTTGCCTGACATTTTTCCCATGATGTTAGGGACGCCATGCTTTGATTTATGACATTGGTTCTTCCAACGAGACATGGGAGTGGGTTAATCTCTCAGAGGTATTACCGATGCTTTCTTTTTAGCAACTTGCTAATTTGTCTTAATGTTTGCCTTTTTCTGTGCTACAAGCCTGCACATTTAGTAAGTGTATTACAAGGGTAAGTCATCCCTGATCAACCCTGCTGCAGGCCTAGACTTCGGGTTGTTTTGGTTTGAAACTTTTTCTTTGGTTGTCTTAGGCTGAAAATTCTAAACTAAATTATTGAGTCTGGGTAAGGGTTGATAATCTTGTAATTTGAACTATATTGAAGTGGTACTCAATTTTTATATATCATTTGAAAATAGAAGAACAAATAATCATAATCTATAGAGGTTAATTTGACAGTGGCATAAATTAGTTATTGAACCTAAAATTTAAAAGGCCAACTTCAAGGACCCACTAGAACATTGTAGCATTCATCCCTTAGTTCTTTCTTCTATAATTATGTTTTAAATTAATAGACACTGAAAGTAGAATCTTTCAAGAGTTTTTTTACCCATAACGTTAATTAGATGTCCATTTTCTTTTGTTAGGCTTGATTATTGATTTGATGGTGCCCCAAATCGCCTTTGTTATAATCACAACTTCATAATCCTTGTTTTGCTAATCTTCACCCACTTTCTTAGCTTTATATAAAGGATTAGATATGCTTCTCATTCCCCCATCAATTTACTATGAGGGAATAATGAATAGGAACTACGTACTCATCATATTCTCCACTTTAGAGAGACTGGCAGTGCAATGATGACACCTCCAGGTCAAATATAAAAGATTATTAGGAGTGGTGATATCTTCTGCATCACTGTGGAAACATAATCCTTCTTATTCACTCATTCGTGGATGCATATACACATGCATATAGAGAGAAAGAAAGACGGGGAATAATCTTGCACTGGACTGTTAATTAATGTTTTAGTAACTTTACTTTCTGCCTTTGTTAATTTGAGTAAAAGCATAGAGACTGCTCGATTGATTAAAAAAGAGAAAAAAAAAGAGTTTTTTTTACATCTAATTTAATGTGTTATGTTTTTCCTAAGGAATCATAATTATTTGTGTAGATATCACCGGATGATATTCAATGGGTAGGTGAGGACCCTGGAATCTCTCGTCGTGGGGGCTATGGTGGATTAGGTCCTGGAATGAATAGATCCGTAGGCCGTGATAGTATCGCAGCTGCAGGGCGAGGCAGAGGGGGTGCAGAGGGTCAATCCAGAAAAGATTTTCTGCCATTGCAGAATGGTATTGGAAAGAAAGTGCCAGATGATATACGAATACTTCACACAGACACTTTAATCAAGGAGGTAAGTGAGGTGGATTGTACCTGTTATTTGTAAACTTGTTCAAGTACTTTAATTGTTGTCAAAATGTCTCATTGCATTTTTTTTTCTACTTAATGAATATTTCTATATATATATATATATATGATATTGCTACAATCTGCATAGACGTGCACATGACAGTGCACATTGGCAATCTCTCAGTGGAAAGAGATTGGCTTTCTTCAAAAGGATTACAGGTAATTGGGCGCTGGCGGGCACTATAATGTGCGTATCGACACGGATCATATCAGGGCTATATATATATATGTATATATCTTTGTGTACGTGTGTTAATATAGTACGCCAAATGTTCCATATATAAACTTAAATTAAAATACCAATATCATAAATTCACTATCATCTTTTGATGGAAACGGAATTTTACTTCCTAGCTTTGACAATAAAGCCTGTTTTGCACAAAAGCTTTTTTTATTTTATTTGATACACATGCTTCAGTTTCTGATACATGCCTTACAATATGTATTGGATTTTGTCCATAACTATATGTGTTGCATATTATGCACTAACAACTATGCTTACAAAAAGAGTATTATATGTGGTGAATTTTGAATAGTTTTTTTTTTTTTTTTTTTGGTTAATTGGTGAATTTTGAATAGGTGGAGAGGGTATTTGGTGCAAATCATCCAGATCCTCTTGAAATTGAGAAAGCAAAGAAAGTTTTAAAGGTATAAAGACCCCCTTTTTGTTAAAAAAAAAAAAAAAAATTCTTCATATTTTCCTCCTCCATGCATTTGCATGACTGGTCAATCTATACGGTCAAATGCAGGATCATGAACAAGCACTTATTGATGCAATTGCAAAGCTTGCAGATATTTCTGATGGTGAAAGTGGTATTTCCCAACTCATCTTGTATGATTCTCTATAGTTTTACTGTATATGATCCATGATAGAATACTTTTCCACCAATTATAACAGGATGTTCATGCATTTCCTTTGTTCCACATCAATTATGAGAGTTAGAATTTAATTTTAACTATCAGAATTTATCTTAGTGTTTGCAAATTGTTAGTCGTTTAGAATGTTCAAAACGAAAGAAAACTAAAATGCTATGACCCCTAACAAATAAGTAGAAGCAGTTTTTCAGCGCTGGAGATGGAAATTATCAGTTCAAAGTTTGACAATTGCACCTAAATTTGACAGGTGCGTTGGAGATGCTTTAACAGCTCAATCAGAGATGCTCCTTATTGTTACATGGACCCGTGTTTATTAAAATATGTTAGCAGACAACTGGTTGCTGATGTCACTATGATCGGAGCCAATTATTATATTGACCATTGTGCTAATTAATTAGCCTAGTTTTTTTCCCTTTTCCTGATAACTTCATGATGGCCCTTTGCTTGAAACAGATGAGGTTGGCCACTAGTTCTTTTTTGGAAAACCAGTGGATCACTGGTTAGGTAGGAAGCAAGATAGCATATACTAGCGACTTAAAAAATAGGTTGGAGCTGCACAATAAGATGAGCAGGCTGTTTAATTTGAAGGCCAATCTTTTGTATAATTTCTACTAGATTTTATTCAACATGGTATTTAGAATACGCATTACATTTTAGGAGAAGAATTAACTGTTTAGCTTGGTAATAACTTGTTCATTGATAGTAAGAATTAACATAGGAGAGGCTGATGCTTTTGTTTTGTATCATTTATTGGATTAGTGACTGTGTGTCAATAGTGTTATGTATAATATTGTGCTATTCCCTGCCCTTTGCCAATGCGTACATAAACTCTCTTTTCTATTTTCAAATCAATGCCATAGCTTTTAGTACTGTTTCGCAAGGATGACAGAAATCTTGCGTTGTCTACTTTCATGTGAATCCAATTTCCTCCTCTCTCTTTTTTATAATTATTTTAGTTTTTAATATAGAAACATAAAGGAAAATTATTGGAATTTTCCCAACAAGCAATCACTTGGACCATAACTCGTAGGCCTACTTCCACTTTTAAAATGGGAAGAACTGTAAACAAAAATAGAGAATCTGGGGAAATTATCTACTTGTTGACTTGCAAAATGATCCATTATCAAAATCCTCGAAATACAATAATAAAAATGAAAAGAAAAATTATCAAAATACTTATCTTTTCAGGGACAGTGAGATAACAATGACCATATGCCATTAATAGGAAAAAATAAAATTATATACTGTTGTATACTTTACACAAAGATAAAATAAAATTTGTAAATACTAGAAAAAATTTATTGTTTGTGAATAGTCTGTTTGCATCACATTATTTATATGGTTATTTATTTATTTATTAATTATTAATATTATTATTATCAATACAAGGTCCTGTGAGTCAAAATCATTCAACTCCTAATATAATGTCAAACAAAAATATATTACATAAATTCTTCCATAAAAATAAACAGCTTAAGAAATAGATGGGTTTGTTGTATTGAAAGTTCTGACAATTTAAATCATAATATTTGTTGGATGAAAACCCAAGAAAACATCATAATTAAATGTTTTTAAATATGGATTAACTTATGGTCTGTGATTACTACCACGTATCTCTAATATGGGTTTTTTTTTGTCTATATTATATTGGAAATTACTCGCACTATTATATGTAAGATAACTTTTCGTATATTATCAAAAAAAAAAAGATAACTTTTCGTCCTGCTTGGAAAAGTCTTTCGGTAGTAGGCCCATTTATAATATGGGCTAAAGTCCATACCCATTTCCCCAACCCGAATAGAATTAGGGTTTCTAAAGAGCTGCTTTAAAAGCAGTTAGCATAGCGGTCTCTAGGGTTTGTGGCAGCGAGGCGTTCATTCTCAGAGGAAGAAGCTACACAGCAATGGCGCCGAAGCAGAGGACCCCGAAGGTGAGTCGTAACCCTGATCTGATTAGGGGAATTGGGAAGTACTCAAGGTCGAAGATGTACCATAAGCGAGGTCTCTGGGCCATCAAGGCTAAGAATGGCGGTGTTTTCCCTCGCCACGACCCAAAGCCCAAGCCTTCAGCTCCTGCTGAGAAGCCCCCAAAGTTTTACCCCGCCGAGGATGTCAAGAAGCCCCTTGTGAACCGTCGCAAGCACAAACCTACCAAGCTCAGGTTTTTTTCAATTTGACACTTTTATCACTTTTCTATGTCTTTGTAGGTTTTCTTAAGTGAAATTCACTGTTTCGTTTAATTTGAACTGTTAAATCGGGTTAAAATTTTAATTTTATGTACTGTGTTCTTATGTTCGTATACATTTTTTTTTTTTTAGTGTTGGTTATTTCACTGCTGGTTGAGAAAATCTTGGAAATGTGGTTTTATCGTCTATATATATATATGTATTTTCATGTTTCTTATTTGTATTGTTTTTTCAACACCATTTCGTTATTTTAGATATGGAATGGAATTCTGAATGTTTTAGTTTGCGAAATGCTTGTCATTTTAACTTCTTTGGTGTATGAATTTCTCTAGATATATAGTGCACATAAGTCTTAACTTGTTTTTTTCTTCATCCGGCCCTAAAAGAATATAGATGGATTGAAATTGATAATTTCTTGGATCCAAAACTGAATTAATTCTGAGATAATAACTTTTGTGTAGTTTGTTTATCTTTTGTTTTTCTGTTTACGGTAATTGATTTTTTTGTTTTTATTTTTTTTTCCATATGATTTTTCTTATTTTTTCTTTTGGGATATACATAGGGCTAGCATTACTCCGGGTACTGTGCTGATCATACTTACTGGGAGGTTCAAGGGGAAGAGAGTTGTGTTCCTCAAGCAACTTCCTTCTGGATTGCTTCTGATCACTGGTGAGTCCTTGGCCCCTTATTGGTTATTTAACTGATTTGTCATTGGAGATATAATTGAAGAAACATGTCTGTTAAAGGTAGTACATGTAGTCAGGTGATTGGTGTTGTCTAATCTTGGAAGGTTCTTTTGTAGTTCTCTGGTAGAACTTCATTTTTTCCTTCCATATTTTCTCCATGTGTATGGGAATACTTGCATTATTGATTGGTGTGACCTGACCTAATAGATTAGCTGCTAATGCGATTTTATCCCCCTATTTCTTTATGTCAATGGGTTTTCCTGTCTTCCTCTTCCATGCAAATATGTTGTATCTTAACAAAATTGTCTTTGTGATGGCGCTGCTTATATTTAGGACCATTTAAAATTAATGGTGTTCCTTTAAGACGAGTCAACCAATCTTATGTGATTGCAACATCCACCAAGGTTGACTTATCTGGGGTCAATTTGGATAAGTTTGATGATAAGTTCTTTGCAAAGGAATCTCAAAAGAAGAAGCAGAAGGGAGAGGGAGAATTTTTTGAGGCAGAGAAAGAGGTTGGTTTTTTTTCATTATTATTCTATATGCAGTTTTATTAAAAATTCAGATATTCTTGGATTATGCTAATGTCTACTTGCAATATGCAGGAGAAAAATGTTCTTCCACAGGGAAAAAAAGATGACCAGAAGTCTGTCGACACAGCTTTGTTAAAGTCTATTGAGGGAGTTCCTGACTTGAAGGCCTATTTGGCTGCAAGGTTTTCTCTTAAGGCAGGCATGAAGCCTCATGAGCTTACCTTCTAAAGTTTTAGGAGTGCTGTCTTTCCTACTATTGTTCTGATTTTGTTAAAAATTACTCTTAGCAGTTGTACTCTTTTACTTTGTTTCTGATAGACTGAGATCTAATCAGATCTTATATTAGCTCATGAATTGTGCGAGTGTTCTTTTTCCAATTTTGTTTTATTGGGTACGATTTACCATGAGTATTCTTCTGCTTGATAATATTTAATCAATTTATAGGGGGTTATCAAGAACATTGCATGCAAATTTAGGATTGTTGTTTTGCTCGGATCTAATTTTCGTGGAATACATTTTTCACCCCTAATTGTTTAACAGGTATAAAATTGGTTTCGTAGTTGGTGAATTTGATTGACAAGTCGCTATTTGACTGCTTTTGAACANTGCTGTCTTTCCTACTATTGTTCTGATTTTGTTAAAAATTACTCTTAGCAGTTGTACTCTTTTACTTTGTTTCTGATAGACTGAGATCTAATCAGATCTTATATTAGCTCATGAATTGTGCGAGTTTTCTTTTTCCAATTTTGTTTTATGGGGTACGATTTACCATGAGTATTCTTCTGCTTGATAATATTTAATCAATTTATAGGGGGTTATCAAGAAAATTGCATGCAAATTTAGGATTGTTGTTTTGCTCGGATCTAATTTTCATGGAATACATTTTTCACCCCTAATTGTTTAACAGGTATAAAATTGGTTTCGTAGTTGGTGAATTTGATTGACAAGTCGTTATTTGACTGCTTTTGAACAATTAGTGATGCTTAGCACTCGAAGTGTGTTTATGTGTAATACTTAACCTTTTTAACCTTAAAGCTTCCGCATAGTCTGTTGAAGGAGAAGCAATTATATTTATTCGATTTGGCAAAGAAACCTTGGTGGACTAACATCCCAAGTAGTTTATGAAAGGCAAATTTGTGACAAAAGGGAGGATAGAATAGTATATATATGTGCGTGTAAAATTCCAAAGTAGAAAGGAAGTTTCTTTAATTTATTCTTGTTTTTCTATGGTAAATGAAAATTTAATTAGACAGCTTTTATTCAAACTAAACAGGTTAAAATGCATATATGAAGAGGAAACATTAAGATATGTTAGAAGCTTAAACACCATTATTAGTATCACAGTAAGCTGTCAGTTCGAGCGGACAATCTCTTGAAGAAGTTGCTTGGAACAGAGGGCAGCTTGCTCCGAAACCTAGGATGCCTCAAATAGTACAGACCTGCAACCAAACCCGCTACTCGAAACGGTGTCACATAAAGCACCACAGCTGCACTAAGACTGAACAATATGAATAGGCTGGTTGCTCTTGGATCTCTCCAGCTAAGCAGCGACTGAATTCTCTCCCCTTGTGTTGCTATGTCACCTACGACAGTCTGAATCCTCCCTGCAACACATCTAAGTCTGTCGTATCTCATTCTTACTAAATCATTAGGTCTAGATGTCGGAAATGTATCGAATTCTTCGTCAAGCTCGTTGGGATGTACTGCTTCTGCCCATGAAAGTTTAATATCCATGTGAGGTGGGTGCCTCGGTCGGAACCTATAGTTCCACATTCCGATGAGGAACATGTAAAGGAAGAGAGTTGGAAGAATCAATTCCGGATAGCAAATCAGTATCAGGAAAAGAATATGAAACAGAACTGTTGTGACTGGATTCTTCCAGTTGCAGACATCTCCAAACCATTTTCCCATGGAAAACAGACCGGCAAGCAGTGACATGATTCGGAAGAAGTTAGCTTTGCTTCTTCTCATGCTCCACATTTGGGAATCCACATCTAACATGTATTCCACCACCTCTTTTCGAAGAGGTGGTTCTGCTCTGCTAAGCCTTGTAGCTACAATGCTCATGGCTTGGTATCTTAAATTGTCTACCTGGTTTACTGTGAAAGGATGCAAGTAATGCATTTTCGGCAACAAAGGGTGGCCGTAAACATAGATCATGTTAGCCAATGAAAGAGTAGTGAATCTAACTGCTAATTGGAGCTCCCCCATTTTCTTAACTCCATTAGGTTGGAGAACTAGGAGTGGATAAGAATGTGTGTATATCCGGTGTGCTTCAAGTGTTGATAGCCGGATTCTTACCTTTCCTATTCGCAAATCGCGTGCTGCTGCGCCACTGCCATTTGGTTTCTCGCCACCACCGAGATGGCAGTTGTCGAAAACTCCCAGTGTTATAACGGTGCAGGGATCATAGACTTCCCATGTGTATTGCTCATTCCATTTAGGATTGAATGTGTCCAGAATTGTTCTGGTCCGAACCCATTTATGGCCATATTTAGCTACGCAGTAAGCATCAGTATTTCCTCTGCCACCCTTCATCTTCATTGGGAGAAGACCTTGTCCACCCAAAATTCCCACTTCCAGAATCCCTATAGGCTGTTTCCAGAGTTGCCTTGCTGTTGGCCTTTGGTCGCTTATATACATTGTAGATTCATCCAGTACATGGTATCCACCTTCAAGACAAACTCTTACATGAATTCTGCTTGAGAACTTAAGCTCCTTCCTCCTGTCAATTTCCAGGGCACCAAAACCATATTTCTCAAGATTAAACCAGCGAGAATGAACAGGCCGGTGATCAAGCCGCCTCTCAAACGAGTCAAGTGGCAAGCTTATCCTTCCTAGCACATCGTCTTTCGAAGGGTGAACTTGATCCTCAACGGTGATCACCAGCTGCTCCTCAAATGGCTCAGCAGCGACAAAGACTAAATCTTCATTCCAAAGTGGGTTAGCACTAGGAGTTGGGCATATCTTGGTTCTGAGAACTTGGTTTCCAACCTGAGCTTTAACAAACACTTCTGGGAGACGATTTCTGTCATTGGGTATGACATCTTGAGCTTCGATCACATTAACACGAAGGTACCATAGTTTTGGTGATACATAGACTTTAGACCTGATATTGAAGACACCATCGCCAAAGACTGATGCAGCATCTGAATGCCAAGCCTCTGGAAA
This sequence comes from Ochetophila trinervis, assembly GCA_003254975.1. Lineage (NCBI taxonomy): Eukaryota > Viridiplantae > Streptophyta > Magnoliopsida > Rosales > Rhamnaceae > Ochetophila > Ochetophila trinervis. The sequence goes on along the minus strand of QANX01000994.1, from coordinate 29,719 downwards.
TGCTTCATCAGCCTGTGTTCCCATCCACACTGCAAGCATGATTTCGCCTCTAACCTTGCCTTCTCCGCGGCGGCTCTCCATTCTATACCATTGAGGAGCCAGTGGGCTGTCAGGTGGAACTCTGGTGGGAATCTCATTCAAATCGAAAACCACTCTTCCAAGAAAATCATCTCTTCCAACCATTTCTTTGTCCTTGACAGAGACTTCTAGCACTGATGACTGAATGCGGTCTTTTGAGAAAGCAAACACCTGGTTCCACTCTGGATTTGTTTTCTTCTCGAAATGTTTTGTTCTTCCTTTGTAGTTCCCCAGTTTTACTTCCACATAAGGATCACAGCTTGCGGTGATGACACTGGGAGGAAGATCTTTGGCTTTCATGACCCGAACAAATAGGTAAAACATCTGCTCAACAAGGTCATAAGTGCTTGAAAATCTGTCACCACTCATCCATCCTCTTCCTCCATAAGCCCCGTTACTCGGCCACCTCTCACCAAGCTGGGGGTTGGTGTCTTTGAGATCGTAATCTTCTGGGTGGTTATGATGGGCTTGTGGATTAACTGCGTGCATGGTTAATGGCACACCTTGTGGTTGCTGCAGAACTTGATGTCTGTTTATGTGGTGCTCTGTCTGGGCTCTTGCTGCAGTTGGAAATTCAATCTCCTCCTTTGTCTCTTGAGCAGGATGACTGCTGCTAGAATTGGCCAATGCAACAGAACTAGAATTCTCAATCACAGTGATTTTCGAAACTCCTTTTGCAGGTTCTGCTGTGTTGATTTTTGGACAAACGAGAGGAACTTTGGCTTTAGGAACAGCAGCAAATGTATTGCAAGTAAGTTGTGTGTTTTCTGAAGCTGGTGTAGTGTTTTCGGGGAAAGCAGAACTAGAGGTTGGGGGCTCTGAAGGTAGTGGTGAATTTGTAAGAGGGGCTTCAGATGGATGTGAAGGAGAGGGATATTTGGGTCTTGTTTCTGGTGAAATATAGATTTTGAGGCCAATCTCACCTTTGACAGATGAGAAAAACCACTTCTTTTCTAACTGGAAGATTTGATAAACTTCCTCACCTTTCTTGACAATATTTGAGCAAGGAATTCTTACTTTTCCAAGAAAGTTTCTGCCTGGAATAGGTTTCCTCTCATTGTATATGGAGACTTCAATGGTATGGTGATGATAGTTTTTGGTTTCTTCAAAATTGAAAAAAAGTTTCTGGTTCCAAATGGGGTTGAGATTCTTTGGAATAGATGTGGTTCGGCTAATCTGGTTTTCGAAATTAACTTCTACAAATGCACTAGCAGACCCTTCTCCGTCTTTGGGCATAAGATCATGAGCATCTACCACTTCCACCACCAGCTTCATGCTCCTTTTTCTTGCTTACTTTGCTGCTTCAGGAAGTTAGCTACAATGAAGTGTCACCTCACAAGAAACCAGAAAACTCTATTCGGAAGCAAAGAAGTTCTACACAGGATAGCACATCATATAAAGGAGGTACTGTTTAAGGTTCTCTGTCTTTCACATTGGTGGTTAAATGTAGTTTTGGTGAAGCAAAGAATGCTTTGATGCAGAAGCTGCCTACAAATCCAAAGCCGTGAGAGAAAATTGAAGGGAAGAAAGCATACACTTTATTCAAAGTGAGAAAGTGAAACTCTGTCATCCTTTCTCTGCCAGTGTAGTAAATATCAAACCGTTAATTTCCTACATTTCTTCAAACTTGGATAAAAAAAAATAGAAAAAATGTAATTCATATCTCAAATTATTCTGGTTTCAATTCCATTTTCTGCATTTTTCTTTTTCCACCAAACTATACAAGCTTTTACCCCAAATTGAAAGAAGCACATGAGCTTATGAAGATATCCTTTAGAGATAAAGTTGACAGCTAGTGTTCCTAGCTGTGTTAATTTGTTGCCATTTTATTTCCATTACCTTCAAAGCTTGATACCTTTCATTTTGGAAAAAAGAAAAAGAACAGCATAAGTTATACTTAATTAGGGATATTCTGACATCTTAGAAGTAAACTTTGCCATACCTTTCTTCATAGCACTACAGTGTATGAACTCTGCTAATAATTTGCTTGAAAATCGTAAATCCCATTTTTGTTTGCTTTTCTACTTTGATAATAGGATTTTAGTGATATATAATGTTAAAACAGCTAAATGTATATGTTTTATTTTCTATGGAAGTATGTGTTGCTTTTTTCTTTTTTTTTTGCTACACAGGATTTGTCTGCCAAGGTAATAGTTTACACTAAAGCTTTTTTAGCCATCTTCTGTTACTTACACTTGAAGCAAGTAATTTAGAAAAATCTGGAGGACAGTAAAAAAGGAACTTGCACAGGTAATAGCACCAGTTTTTGCAATTACTTGTGGTTCAGTTCAATTAAAGACTTTATACCAAAATGCCTCTCGTTTCAAATTCTCTCTCTTTTTTTTTTTTCCTTCAGAAAAAGAGAAAAAAAAAAAGTAGAAGAAGAAGAAGGTAATAGGGGATTTGAAAAAGGGTAATGATGATGAGTTGGGCAGAAATTTAATTTAGATGGATCACGTTCATGTAGTGTGGTTCAGAGAAATCCCTTTCTTGGGTAGTCAGCAATGCCTATTGTGAAGTAGGAAGTAAAGGCAAGCAATATACAAATCAAATGAAAGAAAGAATAAGGAAAAGCGAAATCCAAAGCTCGAGTGTGTGATTTGAAGCCTAAAGAGATGCTTTTTTACAAGATCTTTATTCTCTTTGTTGCTTTTGCCTTCATTATTAGATTTGTCTCCCAGTCCCTTTGTTTAATCCAGTGTTGAAATCTCTAAACATCCTGTTGTTAGCCAGCTTGGTTCCATTATAAAGTAATCACATTCCTGAAATCCTAGAACAATAGAACTGGACCATCCTCATTCTTAGCGTGGCCTTGAAACGGCTAAACATGTTGACTAGTCTAATTAACCTTTGTTTGATCATATGTTAAAAAACCATTTATTTTTTTTGTCGTTTAATAATACCAAGTTTTTTTTTTTTTTTTTTTTTTTTTNTTTTTTTTTTTTTTTTTTTCCAAAAGGGAAAGCTAATTTCTTATTTCATAACCAAACAAACATAAAAGTTCAAGCCTCAGATGGGTTAAGTTACATACACCACACATGTATACCGAATTTTCATTCTTCTAAAGGAAACTCCTTAAAGATGGTAGAAAAGGTTAACACTTTTAGGTTCAAAGATTTCTAACTCAATTCGCAAAAGCCTCCAAAACATTTATCCAACAGGTGAAATAACAACTCTCTAACCTACTTGCTTTATGACAGTTTAGACTATTTATAGTGTCAAACCAAAAACTTGAAACTTTTTTTTTTTCTAATCTAATTTAATGAAGAATAGAATTTGGACGAGTACTTGGCCATCTTTGATAATAGGGAAATGCTACAGTGCAACACTTAGAATATTATTGATTTCTAATAGAGTAATATAGATTCATAATGAAGTAACATTGTAACATCCATAACAGAGTAACATTTATCCATAATTGAATAACATTTCATGACAATCTCTTTATGGACAAATATTACTACATTATGGATGTTACAATGTTATTTCATTATGGATGTATATTACTCTATTATGTATCAATAATACTCCAAAAGTTGCACTGTAGCATTTTCCATGAGCTATTTGATCTTTAAATTTCAAAACTTTTTGTTTGAACCGCATTGGATTATTAGTAGAGCCCCACCATCTTTTCCATTGACATAAGTCAGACACAACATGGGTCAGAAACCAAAACCACATAAATTACTGAATAAATTTCATACAAGACTTATCTAAAATTTATCCAAATACATACCTTGCAATCATCCACAAATCAACAATTATGAACTAAAATAAGGCTGTCATCCAGAAGATGGATGAACAGAAAAAAGAAAGAAGTTGTAGTGAAAATATCAAAATGAAATTGGAAATCAATATAACGCGCTTCTGTGTCCGTATGCTGTGTACTGATCATGAATGAGAGATCATGGGATTCTGATTTCTTCATGTCTAATATTGTTTCAGTTGCAAAGGGACACAAGATAAAAGGTGCTTGGGAGGGATGGGAGAGCCAATGTCAATTACTTAAAGAACAACTTCCCAATGCTGTCATTTTCGATAAGCTTATAAGCTCCATGGAAGTCCATGGTTTGTGCACCTATACCTATAAGTAGAATTGCTACTGCCCTGCCAATATCACTTCTTCAGAAATCCTTGATCATGGAAAAACAGCAGCCCTGCTGGTGTCAAGTTAAACCAAATGCCTGGTGGAGATACTCATGCTGCTAAGGGTAATGGTGCTTAAGCGATGCTTTCCATCTTGATTGAAGTTCATGAACTAGACAAAAGTAAATGATGCATTGTTGCTAAAAACAACAATTACATGCTTCACCAAGTTTGAGATAATCAATTTAGAAATTGAAGTTTCAATCACTATTTAGAGCAATAGAATATAAAAGAGTACTATATAATATATATCTTTGGAGAAACTCACAACACCATAAAAACTTTTGAAATCAGAGTTAGTGCGTCTCCCTTGTAGCTTTTTTTAATACTTCAGCAAATAATACTTGAATACTAGAAGAAACATAATTAAATTGGAGAACAATGAGATCACATATAAGTCCTTCGTCTTCACTGCTCCACCAATTAGGGGTTTGTCTAAAATAATTATCAGCCAGGTCATTAAGGAAGTTATTTCCATCCCTAGTTATGTGCACATTCAACAATTAATCAGCAAATAACAATTTCTAGTCACAGCTTACGATTTTTCAATGCAAGAAACTCATTGAAAAGATATCTGGAAGTGTTTCCACATCACATTTTTCAACCACTGAAAAGGGAAAGTCCTGTTCACAAGCTGATCCCTAAGCTTTTACAAGAGAATAAAAGTAACATTGTAAGAACAAAAGAATAATCACACCAAAATCTTAAAATTGAAGACCATGTTCTCGAGCTGCATCAGCCAGGGCTTCCAAACGTCCATGGTATGGATATCCACCTCGGTCAAAGGCCACCTTAGTTATGCCTTTCTCCAAACATGACTTTGCAATGACTTCACCCACCTTCTTTGCTACTTCCTATTGGAATAACCTTGCAAAGATGAGGACTTTTGTTCCAAAAACACTCAAGGACAATCACCTTATTAAAATTAGATTTAAACTAACCAAATTATCAATCAAGGAATGAAGATATATGAAAATGCATAAGATGAAACCTAACCAAATGTTAAAATTAGCACAGCATGACTATTTTCCACTCATCCCACAGTAGCTAAAAGTCATATTTGAATACCAGTAACTGGAGGACCTTGTTAATAGCTTCTAATTCAGATTTTACTTGAGCAATATGGCTTTCGTAGAAGTATAGTAATACAAATTTTAGATGTGCCCCTAAAACTAACTTCTAAGTAAAACCACAACATCACACGGAAACTACATTTCATAGTTTTTATAGTGCTATTAATGACTTACTAGGGTGGGACCAGAACTATAATCAAACTCCTCAGAGACAGGTTTCTGCATTGTCGAAGCTGAAGCAAGTGTGTGCATCTTGGTATCATCAATCACCTGGACATACAGATGCTTGTTGGAGCGGAAAACACATAGTCTTGGCCTTTCGGTAGTCCCCTCAACCTGAGAAAATAAGGAAATCAATAGCAAAATTGAATGACAAAGCATTATCTCTGATTAGAAAAAGTAAAAATATTTCACCATCTTAGAAGAGAGTAGCATAAATAAATAACCATTTGAGGCTTCTATTGCACATAAAAACTTTGTGCAAATGATAGATGGAGAGGGAGGGGGAGAAAAACTAGAAGAAATAAAAGTGTTTACATAATCACTCTCTATGAGTACACTTTGATCAAATTACAGGAAAAAAAGAAGGTAAGAGAGAATCTTTGCAGAAGTACATTCTACACGATGAGAGTGTCACAATGTTAACAATCACCCCAGGTTCTCAGTTCACACTTTTTATTTTTGTTCACTATGAAACCCAATCTAACAAACAATCCTCCTTTTTTGTCTCCTCTCGTCTCTAAGAAGAATGCATATAGTCATCATCCCTCTGGTGTAGGTATTCAAATCAGAAGAAACAGGAAATACATGCCCCTAGCAAGCCTTCATGCCTCATCAGTAGAGGTTTCTGCTACTCCCCTAGTGTAATCACATAGACTAATTCTGACCCACTTTCCAGAAACAGAATGCATAGTGAGCTGGCCTATCAGAATAACCAGTAACCACTTCTATCTGGGTTCTGCCGGAAAACAATTCCAAATACCCACCACCATCTTCTAAAGATAGGGAAGAAACTAAAAGTAAGCCATTTCAACTATACGCAGAACTTAGAAATAAATGGCCTAGTGAAATTAAAAATGCAAATTTTCGGCCGTCGAAGTTTTGACAATTTAGCCAACCATAATATAGCATTAAGCTCTAAAGAAAGCATTGAACCAAAATGGGTTGCAAATCATCCAAGACATTTTCGTCGAGGAGAGAGATTAGAGCGAATACCTTCTTCCTGATACGAGTATGGCGGGCGGTCCTATTCTCTCTTCTGGTCCTGGTTTCGGCTTCCACAACCAGAGCTTGTGGTGGAAATGGGTTTAGCCTCGGAGCAGCCACGCGCAGCCGCTGGGAAGGAGCAATTGCAGTGTGAAGGAATGAAAGTGAAGCTGCTGACATTCTCTCTCTCTTCTGTGTTTCTTTCTTCAAACAAATTCAACACCTTATCCTTCACTGCCTCTTTCTTTGCTCTTTTATTTTAACACCTTATCCCCTAACCAGTACCGCCCAGCTTTGTTGAACAACTTGGCTATTTGAGTTGGGGTTTTGTTTTTTCTTAAATAAATTATTGAATGCCGATTAATAATGTTTCTTGGATTCTTGATAGTGATTTTTTTTATAATAATAGTTACTAATAGAAACGTTAGTTGTTTAATTATTATATATAGTCATTCCATTTTCACAATAATTTTTAAAATTGTTGTAAAAAAAAATATTTTTTTTCGAAATCTAATTCTTAAAAAATATAAAATGTATTTTTTCAAAAAATAAAAATACCCACATTCTCTTTAAGTTGTTTTAAGATACTAAGTTTACTTTTTAATGGCATCTCATACTGTCCAATACATCATATCCTCTTTAAAGAAATGCTTCATAATTTTATTTTACTTTTTCCTTTCATAAAAGATTCAAACCAAACCATTGGAAAAACACCACCTCTAGATTCAACTTTGAACCTATCCTAAAGAAAATAATGGCAATACAAATTGTATTGACATAATTAAAACTACCGTGCAACATTCACTTACATATTTATGTTCTTTATCATTTTAGAAGTGTAAAATTTTAATTATCAATTTTAATTTTTTAATTAACAATTTTTGTATGATGCTACCTCCAAACAAATAAAAATAAATTACACACTGTTAAGAAATGGAACAACTACCTACAAATGCATGGGCTGCAATCTTGGCCGTTGAATTCCAGTTTTTGAATTGAACGATTGAAAGGGGCATGAGACATAAAATTAAAACATGCGCGCTTTAAAATGATGTTTCCTCTGTGTCTGAAATGTATAGTTAAAAAAATTCAGCCAATCTTTGGTACTCACTCAAAACCATAGTTGAAAAAATCGAAAATTTCGGCGAAATTTCACCGAAATTTTGTTTTTTTGGAGAGATATTAATTTTATTCTAAAAAAAAGTCAAAATTTCCATAATTTCTGTCAAAATTTTCAATATTTTTCTGATATTTCGGTGATATTTTCGTCGAAAACTGGTCAAAATTTCTATAATTTCCGTAGAAATTTCTGATATTTCTCCGATATTTCCACGATATTTCCGTCGAAATTTTCAAGATAATTACTTCACAAACTAGTCAAAATTTCCGTGAAAATTTCTGAAATATCCATGAAAATTTCGAAAATTTCCATGGAAATTTAAATTGTTTAAATTTTAAAATATAATATATTTTTATAAATATTTGAGTATTTTTTAAATTATAATTATTTATTGATGATATATTTTAAGTTAAGAATTCAACTAATGTATAATATGTAATGATTATAATTTAGAATAACCGGTCATGGTTTTTCAAAATTAAAAATTCAACTAATTTAGAATATGTAATGATTACAAATTTGACTAAAAAAATAGCATCCTACCATACAAAACAAATAACCATATCATGACTATCAGCAAAGACACTCACATGAAATATTAGATCCATATGGTTGGCATGTTAACAATTACATGCAAAATTATCAAGGAGATGTGCCTTCTGATCAATATTTCTCTCAATACAGAACTAGAAATGAGGATGAGGAAGAGAGTGAAAATTTTCAACCACCAAGAAATTCTATATGATATTGACTTATATTTAAGTAATCATGTACTTGTATTATTATTCTGATTAATGAATAATTTATTACTTAATTAATAATATTTTTGTTCCTATCAGCGAGTACTATAAATCTCTTAATTATGATAAATATGATTTCCACTCAATATTTTTTCAATTTTTATAGTTAAATTGATAAAGTATCTAATAAATAAGCATATCCTGAAGAATTCATTANTAAAGTATTTAATAAATAAGCATATCCTGAAAAATTCATCAAAAATTTCCATATTTTTCTATAAATTTCCGTCATTTCTTTTGTTTTTTTATCGATATCGATATTTTCATCGATATTTTCGTATTTTGAACCTTCGATATTTCCGTCGATACCGATATTTTCATCCTTGCTCAAAACCATTTATGAATGCTAAAAAACAGTTAGCAGCACAACCCCATTCTCAAGTTCTTTCTCTTGTCTACTGCAAAAAATAATTCAGTAAGAAGATGTATAAAATGCCCGTCTCACATGCATGTGCCCTACACCGAAATTTTTCTGTCTAATGGCTCTTTTATTTTTTTACAACATGCAATAATTTTCCCAAAGCTGCAGATTTTTCCCTGGGATTCTCTTTACTGGTCAAGTGACAAAGCCAATTTCTTTCCTTCCACTGAGAAATACTATGCTAAAGATGGCCAAGAAAATGGTGGATTAGGCGGGATTTTAAAGGATCTATAGCATTGATTCGAACAAGTAATTCTCCATTACGATTAAACGTGAGAAAAGATTCAGAGAGAGAAAGAGATAAAACACATAAAGGTCTTAGGTATAACTGATAGTGTAGATATAGAGTTAGGGCTAATGGAGCGACCGATTCAAGAAGGCAAAACCATATCATCTAGCTTGGCCTCAAAAAGTGCCCCTCCCAAAATGAACTAGAATTTATAGTAGTCTTCAAAAGTTAAAGTTGCCAATCTATGGTGGGGATTCCCATTTTCTCCAGAAGCTGGTTTGTGCGAGAGAAATGCCTATTCACATAGTCACCAATTATACAATTAGAATAGTTTCTCCATCGAATTAGTCATAAATTATTCAAATAACAGATACTTACAGCAAACTGCCTGATTAAATATATAATGATATAAAAATTGGGACAAGGATAGGATCAACTAAACATGAAAAATGATCAACTTCTATTATAATGCTCAGTTGACATTATCTTCTTTTTTTACCCATAGGAGCCTCATTGACATTATTTTACCCAAACCATGATGACTACGAATAAAATATCCAACTCATGTGATCATGAACTATTAAGCTGGCTATAAGTCATTTACAGGTTGTTACTCATACTAGGCTAGATAAACCATGCCAGAATTTCTACTTATAGCATATTCTTATGAATTATACTGACCTGCAGCCAAAGAAGCCTCTATTTGCAGATAAACCAGAAGGATGTGCTGCTTTAAGAATGTGATGCTTTGATGCGTCAATCAACCTGCATGATACAAATATTTCTAATCAGTCGGAAGTTTTTGGCTTCACTATTGACATAATTGACAAAGCAGTTTTGTACTTTTACAATTCTACTTGTTAGACTTGAGTTTGGATTGTCATTTTATATTTATTTAATTATAAATAAGGTTTGAATTGTCTCTGTCTATTTCTTAGGATTTCTCATCCTCGTGACTATTTGTGATTTCATATGTTTAAATAAAAATATTATGTTTTCCAGTCCAAAAAAATTAAATAAATAAAGAGCCCGGAGAGATTAATCTTTTACAGTGTTTCTTCAAAAGGTTTGATTTCTATCCAAACCTAAAATTACTAATTTAATTACCTAATTTTCTCTTGAGCAGAATTTCCCCATAGGAGAAAAACAACTCCTTCCCTCTTTTGTGAAATCATCTTAATAACAGCATCAGTAAATTGCTCCCATCCTTTCTTTGCATGAGAATTTGCCTGATGATTTCTAACTGCAAATGAACATTAGAAGTGCCGAGATTAAAAACAAAAGCACAAAAAATCATACTATCAATATAAAGAAAAATCAAAGAAATCAACTACATCAAATAAAATGGATATGACCTGAGAAACGAGTTTGAATTCTGGTACTAATTGGTGTAAGACCAAAAGGAAGAAAGATGAAGCAAAGGAGAAAAGCAGGAAGAAGAGGAGGCTAAGCATGAAGCAAGGGAGCAAGGATGTATGTTGCTCAGACACGAGTGTGAGGTTTGGCCATGTGGATACAGAGCCAGGTTTGCTCGATTATTGAGGAAAACTTCTATTGCAGCTGATTCATAGTAATTGAACTACTGAATGTAACTGATCCATAGAAATTAAGATCTGAACTGATATCTCTCAATAGTCACAAATTTGCAGGAGAGGATTACATATGAGGGAAACAACCTGCTGCATTTTTCTCAATGGAAGTTGCTAATTGCTAAAATGATCCTGTAACAAAAATTCTTCACTCTCACTAACAAATTATTCAGTAGTAATGGAAGAAGAAACATAGGGCATATCTTTCCCAATCCTAATGAATAAGTCATAGACAAAGAAGAAATTGACAAAATATTATTTGCTGACTTTGATAATCTTACCAGTGAGAACAGCATTGAGCAAGAGTACTCCCTGCAATAAAGTTAAAGTTTAAGTCAGTGAACACTTTGAAATCTGAGAATTGTCTTAGATTTAGGGGGGAGTTTGTAATGTTGTACAAGTTTCATTGAGCTTCAACATGCAACTGGAAAGACCTCCAAACATGTTTCATAAGACATAATGGTGACATCAACTTATCACTTATAAGATTACTATAAAATTATGTTATACCAAATCAAGACCTTAGTTATATTTAAAAAAAAGAAAAAAAAAAGCTAGCTAAAATGCAAGGACATTGTGTGTGTGTGTGTGTGTGTGTGTGTTTTAGTTCCTTCAACAAAAGATCCTCGCTTAATTTGGCAATTTCCAGGCTTATTCATGTGTATAGCCATAATCATAACATCTAACAGTAGTAATAACTATTGATTACATATCAACAACATTGATAGCACCCTACACGGTGATTGTAAATTCATTATCATGTCATATAAAGTAAATAAATTTCCATTGTCTACAGTTGAATACACGTTGAAACAATAATTGAAATTAACCCCACACAAAAAAAAAAAAAAAAAAAATAGTCGAGATGAAAATTGAAATTAAACAAGCATGAGTTCTAAAACCATTACCAACAAGAATGGTGTGAAATCTTGGATAAACAAGTTGTAAATTAACAATTTTAACTGATATACCTGCACTGCCCATTTTTCTAAATTTCCATGAGATGGAATTGAACAGCCAAGATCTTGCTTAAGTTCCTTGAATATATTGACCAGACTTGAAGGAACCTTCACCCCTTCGGGGACAGAGAAAGAGAGGCCCATCGCTTGACCCGGACCATGATATGGGTCCTGAAAAAACTCATGCCCAGCCAACCAAATTTCAATATGCACTATCTTAATCCTGTTAACTAGAAATAACAGTCCTATGGGCAAAAAACAAGAACAAGTGCTTAACTACTTAAACCATCCAAAATTTCTTTATAAAATGGAATTTACCTGACCAAGAATAACAACCTTGACCCTGTCAAATGTGGTGGAGTTGAGAGCATTGAAGATCAAATGGGGAGGCGGATATATGGGAATGCCACCGCCGCATATCTCTCTCTCAACAAACTTGCAGAGGTTCATGGCATAGAGCTTTTCGAGCTCGCCAGGAAGCGCTTCCAACCATGTCTCCTCCACCAACAGCTCCTGTAGCTTCACATAACCCGAACCTCCTTCAGCTGCCAAACCACATTTTATATATTTTTATACAAAATTTCCATACTCTGCATTGAATTAAAAATTCCCTGAATATTAAAAAAAGAAAATTAAAGTAAAGTTTTCACCTTTGGACTTGGAAACTCTTTCAGAGCAGGTTTTCTGGTTGCGTTTGGCTTTGGCGAGCATTTTGTGAAATTCCATGCGCGAAATTTGCTGGTCAGTAAGGGGAGCGGAGGAGGCTTGGGAGGATTCAGAGTCATTGGGAATAGGAAGAACCACATCATCATCATTATTGTCGCATTTGCTGAGAGACGAAAGGCCCTGGCAACGTATGGGATTGGGGTGTTTGGACTCCGAGAAACCTAAAGAAGAGGGTTTCAAGCGCTTAGCAGAAGAAGCAACTGGCTGTGGCTGGAAGATATCCAATAGGGTTTTGCTTTTGGAGGCAGCCCTCGAAGCCATTTTCTTTCCCGATCGAAACCGATAGCTTTTGAATTGGCGGGAAGCTTTGTAGATCAGTGTTGGTCTGGGAGGTAAAAGTACACACCAATATTTTTTATTTATTTATTTTCTTTCTTTAAAAAGCAAAAGTTTTTATTTTATTTTATTTTATTTACAATAAAGGTAATACTTTAATACAGTGGCAAAACTACAAGTTTTTAATACCCAGTAGATTATTCTATCCATTTTCAAATGGTAATAAGATTTCTCTCCCACGAACTTGGATTCCGTGCATCCACGTGTGTGGTTGTCGTGGGTTGCGTTTCGTGTATCCACGTGACTAGTTGCCATTGGTCCTCACATCCCTTGAACAGTCGAAAAACCCACCATGAAAATGATGCTTTGCCATTCTTCTTCTTCTTCTTCTCAAGGCTCTTACAGGCTGCTGAAGTTGTATAACCCAAAGCCAACAAAATTAGATCTTTATCTTCTTTTGAAAAGCTTGGGGTTCTGTAGCTCTCTCACCCCCACCTTCTGAGCTATTTCAATTACTTAAATCATCCCCAGCTTTCAATTTCAATTCCAAAGACAAGGTGATATGAATATTATCTGGTTCTGTTCATTGTTTGCTATAATGGAAATTTTTTGTTGACACAAAATAGTTTTTGCAGGATATGACCAGCATTATAACAAGCCACCATTATAATTGCTCACCTGGAATTCAGTGGAATCTTAATAATGGAAGATTTAAGAAGGTTTCGTCTTCTGGATATCCTTGTTCTTATTTTGCATCCAGATCAGGTTTGAGTTCTTTCCACGGTCAACAACTTGCTCCTTGTTATCATCAAAGTAGTTGGAAATACAGTCCAATCTTTTCTAGTACACTGGATGGTCCTATGGATTCAGATGACTCAGAAGATGGAACTAATAATGCTAATGATTCTTCCAAAGGTGAAATAGGAAAGGTAAGTTGATTTTCTGTTCTGTCTTTGTTATTGTTGATGCAGAAAATCAACTGTTATTATTCACTCTCCTTGACCATCAAAGAAATTAGAATTTTAGTGAAAATGAAGAGAGAGAGAGAGAGTATTTGTGTATACTAATTCATCATACTTTATTAGTCTTTATATAGGCTTTAGAATTAGAGTTTCAGTAGGGATAAAATAAATATAATTTAGAGTAGAAAAAATAATATAATATAATGAAATTCTCAATACTACAAAATCTCTATTGTCATGTAATAGATGTAGTTTAGATGTACCTTCCTTATTTGATTGAATATTTATAAAGTCCACTTCCACAGCTATTTGCTATTTGATATTCTCTTCTTTGCATGAACATCTAGACAGTTCATAACTATGAAATTATGGGCCTAGTATGAAGGTTTATTGTCCAAAAGTCTTTTTATGCATGAATAAATATAGATTGGCTGTATATATCTTACTATGATAAATTTCAGAGCATTGGGTTTCGACTTGAAATATTTATGCATCACTTCAGATAAACAGTGAGAGGCTTAGAGAGAATCTTGAAAGGATTGTTGGTAGAGATGATTCCAGCTTCAGTGGTATAGACTTGGCAACTCTTATTAGGAATAGGTACGGGAGATCTTATGATGTTCAACTGATTAAAAAGGTATGCTTTTTTCTGTTGTACCAACGAATTAACAGTTTCTGTTTGGCAAAGTATAGATCTGTTGCTGGTGTTTCTGTGCAAAATTGTTTATGAACGACCAGTTTTTTAACACAATTATAGTAATTTTCAGCATTCAGCCTGTAATTAGTATGTCTCCTGATTATCATATTCTTTCAAGTCATCATAACGGTATCATATGACACTAAAATGATAACAACAGTTGACTATTACAAGCCCAAAAACTTAGAAATAGGAAACTTCGGAATCCATCAAGCAGCCATTGGAAGGAGAACAATGTCAATTATGCATCAATAAAGTTTAATCACACCTGTTTTGTAGGTTGACGCAAGCCTTAAGCCTCGTCTATAAGTCTAATTTAATAAAGTAAACCAGATAAAATCCTGTTATAGTAATCTAAACCAGATAGATCACGATATATTCTTGTCCTGTATATATTGTCTACACTGAATCTTTTACGAAATTAGTTAGTATGTGATTTCACACGGTTGCTTTCCCCCACTGTAGGAGTTCATGGGAAGGAATCTCCTTGCTTTGAATGTCATGTGGAAGTACAGGGAGCAGGTAATTTTGCACTATGATTTTTGCTGTTTGTTGGTGGACAATAAAATCATTAGGACCTTATTATATACATGTTTCTCAGACCACATACAAACTTTCAATATCAAATAATAATTACATGTGGGCAAAAACATATTTTTAAGTAATTTTCCATAAATTTTCTTCTTGGTGATCTCTCAATTAAAGTGGCATTTTTGGTTCATTTCTTTTTAAATGTGGACTCATTTCCAGTATTCTCATGGTTTTGGGTGATGTTGAGCATGCATGGAAATTGTGAAATGCTATATTGGAAGTTGTTACTATATATTTTTCATATGTGCTTGTGTCAATTACCTTCTTCTAGAAATCCTTTCCACTGACTGAAGAAGAGTATCTATTGAGGCTAGACGATGTGGCAAACACCTTGAAATGCTGGGGAGCTGTGTCGCATATCCGGAACAGCCTCGCAAATGTAAAGGAGAGACCCCGGATAGGAAAGGTAAAAAAACACAAAGGTAGCATAGCATGCATATGCTCCTGTTGGATGATTTTCCATACCAAAATGCAATCAACTTTTATAGTTTTTCCCATTTCTTGCTAGATTTAGTTAGCTTTTGAAGCTGTTGCTTGATTTGTCCCCCAACTGTAGTTCAGTGCTATAGTTGAAGAACTTGAACTATGGATTACCTCGACAAACAACAACTGGGGGACAAAAGGACTAACTTTTTATACTCCAATTACATAGTTCATTTTCTTCAAGTGCTTCTCGGTACATTTAGAATTTCGCTACACAAAGTTATTGTTCATGTTATTTGGTGCAGGCAGTGAGCATATTTATAGATATGGACGAGTCTGGAGGCCGTGCAAATGAATGGATCTACAAGTAGATCGCTTGGAGTCAAAATTTGTCACAGATTCAGTATTTTCCAGCTCGTGGTGATTGGTGAATGGTGAGGGAGAAAACAAATCCCAGCAAAACTGCATTTTCAGTCATTCAAGGATCATGATCCTATTAAAGTCCAGATAAATATTTGTTATAATGTTTTGTAGCAGTAGGAAAAAACAAATACTACTTAGTTCAATTAAGTTGCAAAATTGGAGTCTGAGTGAACATGGTTGTAATTTTAGTGAAGATATTAAGCAAAACTAACAACAATAATTACTTGAAAGGCAATGTAAATGGTTTTTTATGTACAGTAAAACCCTTATAAATGAATACCGAAGGGACTTTGAAAAAATTTATTAATTTAAAAGGATTTGCTTTTCCATATATGGATAATATTATTAATTTAAAAAGATTTTTTAGATTTTCTTGAAAAATAATTTTACTAATTATAAATGTGTTTTGTTCATTTTACCAAGAAATATTTGAATTAATTCACCAAAAAAAAAAAAGACAATTGAATTATTCTAGCGAAAATGATAACAGTGATAATTGTCTATTGGAAAAGAGATTATTCACGAGGTAATGAATACATCTACCGATGATAAGAATCCAGATTACAATTATGTTTTCCGAATGTTTATTTCAAAAAGAGTTATTTCAAAATAGAGCTGGCATTTTAAAGTTATAATACGATAATATTTTTTGAAAATAATTAATTAATTAATTTATTAGTGTCGACTTGATAATATAATTAGATTAATCCATTTAATACAAAATTAAAAGTTTAAGTTAAAATAATTAATAAAATTTTAAAATAATAATAATAAATATATAATTTATTATATTTAATGTAAAAAATAATATTTTATTTAAATAAGTTAATCCGTTTAATACGAAAAATAAATAAATTAAAATTAAAAAAATTTAACATAATTAATAAACGGATTAATACAAACGGTCGTAAACACGAATCACTAATGTTATTTCACAATGTAATAACGTTGAATAATTATTTGTTATAAAATGAAAAGAATATATCAAATGCTGTGCATTCATTTTGAAAAAATTGAATGAAAAGAATATATCAAATGCTGTGCATGCATTTTGAAAAAATTGAAGACGGGATTGAAATCGACTTACAAGTTTAATCAATTATTAATTCTTATATTCGATGGGTCCTAAATGATTTTTATTTAATCATCTTATGCATTCAACGAGATTATTAAAATAGTACGTCGGTTCATTTATGAAACATTCATCAATCTAGGTTTTACTGTATTTTTTATTTTTATTTTTTTACTGACTCACTATACTTCACCCAAAAAAAACTTACTAGCTAGGTAGGAAATTCAGATTCATTACTGGGAAGATAAGGTCAGAAAGTTGTAGTTATTATATGATTAATTAATGTACTTACCAAAAATGAGTAATTAATGATATTTCTATAACGATGAACACCATTGATGGGTGTGATGGTCCACCATATGAAGCACGAAGAAATCCATCCCTCCCCAAAAATTCAAGAATCGAAACAGCCCTTTTCACTCAAATGGAAATAATTGTTCAAACCATTTACATAGTTGCAGAAAAACCAAAAACAGCTCAAAAAATGATGGAACAAGTTCACAATAAACTAGTACAAAAAAAAAACAAACAAACAAAAAATGGCCGAGTTCACGCAGATCGGGATTCATTGTGACAAAATAAAACAAAGAGAAAACAAGTAGAGAAGGCTCTCTGATTGCAGTACAAGTATAAAATTTGAGAAGCTATCCTGTTTTAAAACACCAGGATCAGCTCTGTACTCTACCTGCAAGTCCCTTGGAAAGCTATAACTAACCATTACCCATATGACTTAGACTGTACAATATTTCCAAAACAAACTTTGGAATTTCTTAATCCTAACAACCACACCAGAAAGAAGATTCTTAATCCCTATAATAATACTTATACAGCTAGTGAACTCCATTGCATTTGGTATAGATGCCAATACCATCCAGTTTCCCAATTGATGCCGCCTTTGTTGCGCCTCCATTTTGGTATATTATGGGAGTTGGGATGTCATTGCCTGCTGCTGCAGTTTGGATGGTCTTTTTGTTCTCAGAGCCTTGCAATAAACCATCCAACTGCCCACATGCTGCTGCTATGAGTCCTGTTTATCACAGTTCACAACAAACAAAGTTAGGTCATTTACACAAGAAAGGACATGCCCAAAACATAGATATAATCTGACTGCAAGCCCTTGAGGTACCTGAGAATAAAGGAGAAGGTTTTTCTGGTCTTGATTTAAATTCAGGGTGGAATTGAACACCCATGAAGTACGGATGATTACGAAGCTCAACAATCTGCAGCATCAACATTGTAAATGTAGTGTTAAAATCATCATAAATATGCAGATTACTACAATTATCAAAAAAATATACAAAGGATCATGGGCGAAATTCGCTACCTCCATTCGTTGACCTGTACCGTCTTTGCCAGTGAAAGTGAGGCCAGCATTTTCAAGGCGTGTCACCATTTCAGGGTTCACCTGCATAAGAGACAATAGTTCCCTCTTCTTAAAATAGCTTCTTAAACATAGAAAACTGATGAACTATTTGCATCCTGATGCCACAAACCTCATATCTGTGTCGATGTCTCTCATCGATGAAGCTTTGTTTTCCATATCTATTGCAAAATGCAACACAGAGCAGTAGTGGTTAGCCAACATAATAAATTTCACTGTGGCAATGCCCAAAAAAAAAATTATAAATAAATACTTACAGTTTAGCTGATTTGCAATCCATGACCTGGAAATGTGTTCTTCTTGATCCAAGGCGCATGGTGCCTCCCATATGTGTCTTTGAGCCCTGCTAGATGGTATTGATATCAGATAAATGCCTTAAAAGATGAACAATTTCTAACTGCAATGTACAGCTCAGAAACACAGAAATGTAGACCTCAGGCATAAATATAACGCAGGGATTCTTGGTGTTGGGATCAAATTCAGTGCTATTGGCATCTCTTAGACCAAGAACAGATCGTGCAAATTCAATTACTGCTGTCTGCATTCCTAGACAAATTCCAAGGTATGGAATTCGGTTTTCTCTGGCATATTTTGCAGCAAGAATTTTTCCTTGCACACCTCTGTTACCAAACCCTCCAGGAACAAGGACACCATCTGCAGCCTGAAGACAAAGGCTAGTGAGATAGCTAATAGAGACATTACGACAATTCAATCGAGGAAAAATATCAAAGATGACAATTACAGCCAGAAAATCCAAGGCCATTGAATTGAAGCCCAAGGAATACAAACCTTCAACAACTTCCATGCAGCCTTGTAAGCATCAGGATTCTGCTAATATAAATATATTTTTTTGTCATGTACTGAAAGAAGGTAAAAGATAAACATGTAATTAATATGGGGAAGGAAGATTATTAACCTCCTTTGCAGTTATATCTTCAAGATCACTAGCTGGAACCCAATCCAGAACAAGTTTCTTGCGCTGAGCAACAGTTGCATGCACAAGAGCCTACAGACAACATTATGGATTTTAATCCTGTAACATCATACTCATGTCTGCCCTCAAGCTTTAAATTATGCAACCATATTTTATGGGAAATAAAATATCATATAGGTACTGTGCTTAAAATTCTTGGACAACAAATGAAATGTAAAACGACTGTAACAAAATTGGTAGAATGCAAATACTCTCAGTGATATCAGCACTAGAGGAAGAGCAGTGACATTTGGTTGTAAAATATTAAAAATAAATTCACAGCTGAAAGTTAGGAGGGTAAAGTGCACCTTCAGTATGGAGAGGTAGGAATCTGAGAGGTTCGTATACTTTCCAACCATGGCAATACGAACCTGTTGATAAAAGAACATACAAAGTTAAATTTGCTATAATTGAACATGTAGGAAATTAATACAATGTTAGAAATTAGGACCAACCGGCTCAAGCACTGTGTCACATATTTCAGCCCTAGAAGTCCATTCCTCCAAGTCAGGCTTCTTAGCTACACTGCATATCATGAAACATCACTGCATAAGGATGCTGGAAACCAAAATTATGTCATGTGCAGATAAGGAACAATTTTAACTTAAAATGACAAATAATTGAGCTCATCATCAAACCTCTGAAGGTTCAAAACTTTCAAGATTGCTTCATGAGCCTTCTGATCCTAAACAACAAGAATAAAGAAACAATCATTTCCACATGAAAGTTGCAAGAAAAAATAAACGAAACCAAACAGATAGATTTTGAGAAATTCTAGGGGAAGAACTAACCCTTAGCAGCAAAGGAATATGCCAGATGTTGGGAACGTCATACAGAGTGATAATGTTCTCTTTCTGAAAAATTGCAGTATTAACTAAGTAAAATCTTAGAAAGAAATTAGATAAAATAATTTAAGTAATCAAAATAAGTAGTTACACCCTTTCAATCACGTACCGGGACATGGCAAAATTGAGAGAGTTTCACCTTTACATTCTCATCAAGAGCCTGCAAGTTTAGAATCTTAAGCCAACATGACAAAGTAAACATCCTAGTGCATGTGCTGCAAATTGTGTGTAAGAAAGAGAGAGAGAGAGAGAGAGTACTACCGTCGTGCTGCGACAAGCTAAGATGTGCGGTATCAATCCCAGACATCTCAGTCCCCTTACGCTGTGCTGGGTTGGTTTTGTTTTCTAAACATGGTAAACATAATTCACTACATTTACATTACACCGACCAAGCAGTTTGTTGTCATGAGATAGGAAGATACAGTAAAATGGTTCAGCCATCCTATTTTAAAATGGTTTTAGACAAATAGTTTCTGAAAAGTTTACCTGTTCACCAACAACATTTAGAACAGGCACAAGGCTGACATGAATCAAGCAAAAGTTGTCCGATCCTAAAGTAAGAACCATCAAGATGAAAAAAGATTCAAGTAATTGTAAAATCAGACAGAAGAAAATTAACATTAAATATAAAGTCGAACTGATATTATAATCAGATCATACCTACACGATACGAAAACTGCCCTAATGCCTCAATAAACGGCATGGATTCAATGTCACCTGCATCGACAAAAGGTGTTACAAACCTAAAGAAAAAGGCAAAACTGCTTTATCATCTTAGAAGCCAAGAAATGCAGTTGATCATGTATGTACCTATAGTTCCTCCCAATTCTATGACACAAACATCAGCTTCACCTGGTTTTCCATCTACTGGAATTTTCGCCGCCCTCTCAATCCACTCTTGAATTGCATCTGTGATATGAGGGACAACCTACAGACCAAAAGAATATAAGAACAAGAAATGGAACCAAAACTATATGTCCATGTCAAAATAAAATAAATACTATATGACAGAAATGGATCGAGTAAATGAAGAAAAAGAAAAAAAAAAACCTGGACAGTTCTTCCTAGATAGTCTCCCTTCCTCTCCCTATCAATAACAGACTATAACACAAGCATTGAGAAAACAGGTCTTGATTCAGTACTTGGGGGCATCAGTTAGAAGAAAGGACAAGAAAAACATGGAAATTTGCAGTTTAACAAGGCACTTGCCTGGTAAATCTTTCCAGTGGTGATATTATTATCACGGGTCAGCTTGATATCTAAGAACCGCTCGTAGTTCCCAAGGTCCAGGTCCACCTATTGAACCAAACAAAAACAAACAAACAAAAATTTAAAGAGAGAATAAATTAATTTATTTAAAAAGAAAAAAACAAAAAAAAAAAGGTTGATGTTTCCATAAGAGTAAGAGATGCACTCCAAAAAAGTGGAAGAACCAACTTGGGTACAAAATTGGAAGGTGAAAATGAAATAACGTTCTCAAATAGAAAATGTCAAACTCAAAATGAAGATTAAAGAAAAAAGAAAACCATAGAAGAAGAAGAAGAAAATATTTTACCTCACCACCATCATCTAATACAAAAACTTCTCCATGCTCAAAAGGGGACATGGTTCCGGCATCTGTGTTTAAGTAAGGATCTGAACGAAAACAGAAAGAAAATGGTCATTGGTAAACCCAATTTTTTCATGTTGAGCTCTCCTGAAGACATTTCTTCAGCAAATGACAAATTATGTCTTCAAATTCAAATAGTAAAGAAACAACATCTCACTAACTATTTATTAATTTTCAAAATCAGAAGCTCCCACCTGAAGTTAGTAAAATATATTCGGAGCATTTTTTTTTTCTCAAAAATATCTTAAAAACCTGATCTTTTTTGTTTTGTTCATAAGAAAAAAAAAAATTAGAGATCTGTATAGAACAAAGCACACAGTGTGCATTTTTTGGGGTTTAAGATAAGGTGGAGTTGACCTTCTTTTCTTTTCTCTGTTTCCTATAATCTTTTCCATTTCATTTTATTTTTCCAGTAAGACGAGGAAATGGGATGGCTCAAAAAAGTTCAAAAGCAGCAAGGAATAAGAATATGTCTAATGGGAATCAGAAGATAACCCAAAAGACAAAATGGAAAGAAGAAGAAGGAAAAAGAGACCAATTTTAATGGAGGTAACGCGAAGTCCACAAGCCTTGAGAAGCAACCCAATACTACTAGCAGTCACTCCTTTCCCAAGACCGCTTACCACTCCACCGGTCACTAACACGTACTTCATTTCTTGTTTTGAAGTTATACCCTTCTTTTTTCCTCCTCTTCTTCTTTTTCTCCTTCTTTTCCCTTTGGAAGAAACAACCTGATGAAATATCAGAGGAGAAAAAGCAAACCCAGAATTACTAAACGCATTTTGTTACATTAAGCAGAGAAGAAAAGGAGGAATAAGAAGAAAGAGTGGTAATAAACCTTGTTGCTGTACTGAGCTAAAAGCAGGGGGTTTTGGTTATACAGAACAGAGGAGGACAGAGCTGGTAAATATATATTTTAAATGTTATTATATATATATATATATATATATATCTATATATCTGTTTGGGTATTTTGCACGTTATCTGGTGTGCGTTTATATGTCTGAGTCGGAGAAAGAGGTGCAAAGAGCATGAAAGAAAGAGAAAGAAAGAAAGAAAGAAAGAAGGAAACACAGACAGGCCTAGTGGAAACAGAGAGAGAGAGAAACAAAACAAAACAAAAAACGATGAATCCCTTAAAAGTTAAAACGAATGAAAGAAATGAGATTTTACTTCGCTTCCCACGTTGGCGGCCTTTTATATACAAAACATCCCGACCCCAAAAGAGAAAAATAAAATAAATTTTGTCAAATAATTTTGTTTTTTTTTTAAATATATTATATAATATGAAAACAGAGATATTTTGAGTTTTTTTATGCTGTGAAAAAATACATATATATATATATATATGACATCTTAAGAGGAAGGCAGAGTTTTTATTTTAGAGTAAATTGTTTATAATTAAATATTATTATTAATTTCTATTGCATAATTAAATATTATAAATTTAATTAATAAATTTTATAATATTACTTTTTGTTTTGGTTTGTTTGTCTCATAGCTGTGCTGCGCGTGTCTGACTGGACCGCTACACTCTCAATGCGCTGGTCACACACATTCTGCTCGGACCAACAACCATTACATGCAGGTAATTTATGATTATCCATTATTAAGTAATTTCTCATTAATTTTTATCAAAAACAAGAAAAGAAAAGAAAAAAACTATTTTGCATTTATGAGAGTGTTACGAGAATAATACTTTTGAAAATGTTTTATTTAAGAGAACGGACCAATCATTATCTATTAGAAAGATTAAGAGAAAAAAAAAAAAATTATCATTTGGCACCTCATCCAAATTTGTATGTATGATTTATATGTTCCACGTTGCTTAACGGATTGTATTTAGTTTGACGGAATTTAACAACATTTAGTCTACCAACCCACCAATATGAAGACCACCCAAATTTTTAATATTTTTATATAACATTTTATTATTTTTTAGTACTGAGAAAATTAAACATCAAATTTATCCAAATCCAACTGCAAACGCATGCAGTTTGAGGATTCACTTTTTCCCCGATATCGTTTCTATGTATATTTTTAATAAGTCAAAATCTTATCTTCTAGATTAGGTTTCACTTTCATAGCTAATGATCTCGAGCTTTGTTAATCAAATTCTTTTTCAACAGCTTTTTTGTTTTAAAGTGTTTGATTTGGATTAATGATTTTGAAAGTGAAATTTTATTTGGTAAGAAGATAAAAATAAATAAATAAATAAAAACTAATATTACAGTCACCAACTTTATTTATGAATTTTTTTAATTTGTATCATTATTTGAATAGTTAATTTATGTTCGTTAAGAGAAATTTAGTAAAATTATAATCTATAACTATTAATAAAAATTATAATCTATATCTTTTAATAAAAATATAAAATGATAAACTAATAACCAAAAAAAAACTTTCTGCTATATATATTCTGTTTTTACCTGACTAATTAAATTAAGGAAAATAAGAAATCCAATATTTATTTATTTATTTATTTTACATGCGATGCATTTAAAAATTTAGGCCGAAATTAATGTAGTGGTTTTAGACTGTATTATCCAACTTTTTATTATATATATATATATATATATTGTGAATAATTTGTTCCTACCAAACATTAGCTACTATTTTTTCCCCTTTTATATATTGAAGAAAAAAAATAATATAATACCTAAAAAATTTAACGTTAGAAAAACAATATCCTTAAACGCAGCTCTGTCTTATTAAAACTAAAACTATATTATCCTTGTAACTAGCTTACGTCTTACTTTGTTTCAACAGGAAATAAATATAAAAAATGTAATGATCTGTAGCAATTACTTTTTGACAGGTTGGTCCAATTTTACCCTGGAGAGGTCTCTCTCGGCTTGGCTTCCTTGGCTCTCAGCTACGGAATATACTCCATTATCTTTACGTTTTTAATTGTTTTTTATATTATTTCTTTTGGGAGGAGTTAGTTTGGCAGTTTACTCAGACAAATGTTATTTTATAATATAAAAAACGTCTACCAAACTAATTAGCAATGTACGAGGGAACAGGGTTCACCAGAAAAACTGTTTGTTTTTGTTTTTCTTTTTTTTTGAATAAAAAGGAGAAAAATAATGTTTTTGCTTTACATGTTTTGAAATCCACGCGAAGTATACTATATACACTCTTCAAGTCGCATATATTGAATTGTATATGATATATATGTATAGGCAGTGTATAATTTTATGTTTATGGTACTATAAATGTTTATGGGCTGACTCACCCAACCAACAATTACTTGCTAATTACGTTTTTCCAATTTGTTGGACCCATTAAGTTGCTTACGTGCCCCACCACCTTACCCTATGTTCTTAATTTTATACCCCTTCAATTTATTATCGTTTAAGGTCAGTGTCTCTAGTTTCAAAAAAAAGAAAAATCCTGCGGTTGAACTGTATCAATTTTTGTTTTTTTGGATAAGGATCTAATTCGAACTCTCTCGTCTTTATATAAACAAAGTCTAATACAAATTGTTTATTTAATTAACACTCGGTTATTTTTTATTTTTGCAACCATGCAAAAAGAAAAAAGGAGGAGGATATATCAGTGTGTCTCACCAAAAATACCCTTTTATTTGTAATTATATTTCTTTTATTATTATTATGTACAAAAGCCATATGTAAATCTCACTTTGTTTGTTAGTAATTTAAAATTTATACTGGAAAAATAAAATAAAAATTAATTTTTTTGAAAAAGCACGCGTCACTAAAAAGTGCATTTCTCCATACTAAATTCTGTTTGGCTAAATGAAAAAAAAAAAAAAAAAAAAAAAAAAAGGGAAGGAGTAAAGTGTTATTCAAAATACATGCTTTTTAAGATAATTAAATGGCCTTAACAAATATAGATTAATAAGTAAATTTTTATAATTAATACATGTTAACTACCATTAAATTACAAGAAGATAATGTGTGTAAGTGTAACTGTGTATATAATGACATTTTATATAGTGGTCCCTAGGGAACAACCAATTTCCTTCCTGGTGCATTAATCCTGAATTTTATTTTGGATTTTTTGGTCAATATATATATATATATATATATATATATATATATATTTCTTTGTAGTTGTTTTTCCGGACCTAAGGGTTAACACTTTTGGTCATTACAATAATCTTGAATTTGAATGTAATAATAATAATAATAATAATAATAATAATATTAGAAATTATTATTATTATTATTATTATTATTATTATTATTATTATTATTATTAAATAACAATTTATAAAGTGCATGAAGAATTTGACCGTGGTCCAGCTTATCAATTAAAATTATTGTGTTGGGAAATAAAAAAAGATGGAAGAATCTCGAATTTTGTAAAATTTGACAAAAGAAAAAATCTAAATTAATTTTCTATTTGAAAAAATAGACAATTTAGTCGAAAATAGTAGAAGATAAATAAAGGGCGAAAAAAAGTGTTGGTGTCTGGGATTTGAGTGTGGAAGCAAAGGATATTCTAAACCAACATACAAGCTTAAAATAAAAAAGTGGGGATGGTCTTACATGCACTTTCCGAAAGTACTCTATCACAGAAATTACAAAGGAAAAAAGGACACCAAAAAATGTGTTCAGATTGTTATTTGATGATAAAGACATTGGGATGAGGAACTCATAAAGGATAATGTAACCCACCGAAAAAGAAAAAGGCAAAAAAAAAATGAAAAAGAAATGAAAGAACCAAAGAATCCTTGTATTTCAAGAAACCAACAAGCAACTTCCAACGTAACAATGTTCAAATCCCTTTTACCGTACTTGTAATCTATGTCACAAAATCGGAGAAGATTTTTAGATAAGCAATACTAACATTATTTAAACCTCTAATTAAATTAATTAATATTTTTCATCTTTTTCTCTAAAATAATGTTTGGATGCATGCATTCTTAGTTTTATTTTATGGTCATAGTTTTAGTTATGGTTTTGGTTTGTTTTTGGTTTTGTACAAACCATAGGGTCCTAAATATCATCAAGGTAGCTTTTAGTTTTTAATTTTTTGTTTTTATTTTGATTTGATTTTTTTTATTGAATGATCACCGTATCTTCGAGTTTGAAAATTATAATTTGAATTTGATGAACTTCAAAATATTATATTTGTAATGCTACATAACTATTGGTATGAGATCTATAATATTACCATAAATTTCATTTTTATTCAACCAAAAAATAAAAAGTTCCCAGAATCTCAATGGTCAATACCTGGTGTTTGAACAATAGCAAACATGTAAATGGATGTCTTATTCAATCTATATTGTTCTTCTTGTTTTGGTCGCTCAGAAGAAAAATCAGGCAACGTCACTCTAATAATATTGTAGGGTACGGCACTAGCCACGTATGTTACTATACCTGACAAACATAGTCTGTAACTAAAGTAATCGATCGCATGTGTATTCAAAAAAAAAAAAAAAGCATGTGTTATGTCGGAGAATCATGCATGGGGATAATTTTCATCACAATGCTCTGCTAATTATTTTTTTCATACAATTTTGTGAGAGAAAATATTTATTCCAAATTAAAGTTTGAATTTAGAGATGTATTCTCAATAGGTTTACAATTTAATAAAGCTTACGAATACTAATGCTCTACTAATTAGTTTGCTAAATAAATCACAAAACTAAGTCTAATTATTAATTAATGTATATTATATTTTTCCCTAATAATTAGACCTGTAAATGAACCATTGAAAACAGTTCTATGGCAAAACCTTTTTTTTTTTTAGACAAGAATAATTTTAAATTCAAATTCTCCATGTTTAGATCAATATATATATAAAAGGCCCTAATATGTTTATACATCAAAAGGAATATATGATATATATATATAGAATTTTGATTAGTAAATACACAGTAAATACTTTATAGTAAATATATTTTTTTTGGCAAAATATATCATCTAGATAATGTCAATTTATTTTAATATATTTTGATTTTTTTAAATAAATCATAATTACATAAGTAACAATTCATCATATTTGCTAAAAAAAAATTTCAATAATTGCTATAAAATTAATTGTATTTTTTAAAAATTTGATTGATAATCTATTTTTCTATGCAGCAATCAATATCGATGACATTGTTTACCACATAAGATATATTTAATTACTATTGGCATTCTTACTCTATTAAAATTATATATATATATATATTTTTTTTTTTGTGTTTATCAAAACTTTTATTTCCATGTGAATTGAACTGCCATCCTAATTTTCAACTTCTTATGTGATCCATAAGTAATATTCCTGTTACGAAATCAATCACTTTTCATGAGAGATCATAATTCAAATTAATCTCTACACTTTCAGTCTCAATTGCATATATTAATAATCTGTTACTTTCAAATTATGAAATATATAAATTTTGTACATTAGAAATAGTACTGAGTTCAAATTAATAATTAATCCAGTCAACATTTAATAATAATAATAATAATTTACACGTATAAATTTGCTCCCAATACTTTACTATTGATAAGTTGTCAATATTTATGATAAATTGATGTTTAAGTAAATACCAAGCGACTCAATTTCAACAATATAATATCCCAATTATTTTATATATATATATATATATATATATATTTTGAGGATCGAAGATTTATTCGTTAGGCCTTGGACCCAGGACCTCGAAAATATTACCAATGGTATTTGTCAACTGATCAGGTGTCCCAGTATGACCAATTTTATATATTTTTTATCATTATAAATTATTTGATTTTCTAAAATTTCAAAAATAATTAAGTGGGAATTTTTAATAATGAATAAATAACTAATAGAATAGTAGCTAGTATTTACCTTTCTTTTATAGTTAAATATGATGCTGTAGCCTATAGGAGCGATCCAACTAGTGTGTTTTGTGAAATAAAAATATTATTGAAAACATAAGATCTTGTAAAACTGTCACTGTAGGAATATCAAGTATACAAAGAGAAAAATATAATAAGGCTATTCTTGGATAATAATAAAAATTGGTTAGAAGAAGCCCGACTACTAGTCAAATTTGTGGTTTTTTTCCTTTCTATTTTTCGAAAAAATATATCTTTCAAAAATTTACTTGTTTAACAATTATTTAATATATTTTTTTAAATTACTTGTTTAATTTCAATGGATAATCCTATAAACAAAAGAATTTGATGGCATAACAAGCCAAATTCTGGTATAATCGTGACTCGTGACTATAAAAACTTCCATGATTTTTCAAAGGGTCACAGATTCCACACGAATCAATTAATTTCTTATTTCCTTGAATATAACCAAAAAAAACTTTGAATTGTAAGTTGTGCCCAGCTAAACCACCCTTTTTGTCCAATACTTATAAAAACTCCCAAAAGGCAGACAAACGATAAAGATGTATATAAAAAAAACAAAAACAAAAACAATTTTTAAATTGAAAAAAGCAAAAATAACAAAAAAAATGAAAATAATTGACTGAATTGCCATGCCACGTGGTGCTGAGTGTGCTGACAAGAGCCATTCATCTTCCTCCCATGGTCCCGTCTCTACGCCGCTTCGGTTGGTAAAGATAATATGCTATAAGATTCACAGCTACACATTTTTATATATTTCTAAAACCGACAAAAATTTATATATATATATATATATATATATATATATATTATAGATAATGCAGTAGAACAGATATTTATAAGCAATATTCACACAGAAAAATAAAAATAAAAAACATTTATTTATATTTTACTCTATAGTCATTTTATTATAAATAATTCTATTTACATAACATATAATTAATAAACTGATTTTTTTTTGGGTGAATATTAATAAATTGATTGATATTACTGTAATATACAAGTTTTCTGGTGATTACGACATCCTATCCCATATAGATCCTCAACACGTCGGTAATACATGTCGCCACGTAATTAAGCTTTGACACTTTGACTTGTTACTTGCTTTTAATTGGTCGTATATAGGAGAAAATACGGAATGCGTAATGCCGCTTTGAAAACCCACCTTGGCCTATCTCCTAAAATAGCAGTTTTTCCTTTTTCTTCTTTTCCCAATATATTAAATCAGGAGATAGCATGTTAATATTTTTCTTTTTTTGGATTACTACAATATTTATATGTTACTAGACTGGTTTAAAAAAAAAAAAGTAT
>QANX01000992.1:555-14166 GCA_003254975.1 Ochetophila trinervis | reverse complement strand
AGTCAGATTTGCTCCATTTGCCACAACATGATTTGTGGCACCTGAATCCAAGTACCAGTTTGGATCTCCAACCAAAATTGGTGTGGCAGCAACATTAGTAGATGGATTTTCATGACCAAAGGAGGATGAGGGGCCAGGGTTTAGGAAATTTGAAGGACCACAGCCAGAGCTCATACCATTGTAATTTTGAAAATTCGAGTTGAAGCCAAAATTGTTTTGATCACCCATCATGTTTCCATATTGAGGTATATGTCCAAAGTTTGACCTTTGTGCAAAATTTGCAGAGGTAGAATCAGTCTGTCCCATACCAGTATTAAAAGGACCACTGAAACCTTGATTAGAAAAACCTTGAAAGGTATTTGGATAAAAATTTTGTGGTTGAAAATGTTGAGGCTGAAAATTTCCTTGAGAATTTGAGGTTTGAAAAACAGAATTCCCTGAGTTGCAGTAACATACATTTGCTGTATGCCCCATCCGATTACATATTTGGCACTGTGGCTTAAAATTTCTACCACTTCTACCACGGCCACGACCAAAAGAACCTCTGCCATTGAATCTGTTTATGCTATCATCACTGAATCTGTTTCTACCATCATCAAAGGTATTTTGACTGGAATTTTCATATCTACCTTGTGTTTGAGATCTATTAACATATTCAACTTGACCACTATGTGAAGAACCAGAATTATTGTTTGAGGTATTTGTTGTGACCATATTGACAGTAGGAAATACAGCAAGAGTATTAAATTGATCAATACGAGTTTCATAGTGAATAAGGAAGCTTCGTACCTCTTGTAGTGTAGGTAAAATTGACCTGCTTGTGTAGTTAACCACCACCGACTCATACTCTGGCCCTAAGCCAGTTAGTATGCACATTACAAGCTCTTTCTCGGAGATGAGAAATCCACCAGCTGACAATTGATCAGCCAGTTTCTTCATTTTTTTACAGAATTCAAGTATTTTCATAGAACCTTTTTTCATTGTTTGAAGCTGGCTTCTCAGGTGTAGCATGGAAACTTCAGATTGTGGAGCATACGTTTCCTCAATTGTAGCCCAAAGCCTCCGAGAGGATTTCAATCCAACAATATCTCCTAATTCTGTGGTGGCTATGGCAGAAATTAGCCAACCAAGCAAGAATTGATCTTGCAAAATCCAGATTTGTTCCTCTTTAGGAAGAGTTGCAAGAATTTTTCCCGAAATTCTCCTCGTACCTGCCATGAACTCATACATGAACTCTGGTTCATCTTCAAGGATGTACTTGTCGAGTTGATAACCAGTGAGAATTGGAAGGATCTGCGACTTCCACACAAGATAGTTGTCTTCATCGAGCTTTACAATGTTGCTCGGAAACGGTGAGACAGTGACTAACGATTTTATCAACAGCTCTGAAATTACTGGGCTGGAACTTTCCGCCATTTTTGATCCTTCAGGATCTGCTACTATTTGCTCTGATACCATGAATGAGAACTGAATTGAAGAACTATTTCTATATTCTACCAAACTGTAAACAAGATTGTAAAGTAGAAAACAAGAACACAAAGAAAAGCTTTGAGAGAAAACTCTGTTGTATTACTAAAACTCACAGTGTTTTCAAGATAATGATCTACAGTAACTAAAACATTTGGTTAAATACATGAGAGTGAATTGCTAGGAAAATAATCAACCACGTCACAGTAACAACCACGTGAACAACTATAACAGATTTGTGAGAAAGAATCTGCTACAACTGATCTCACCACTTCTCTATGTAGGCATGCTTACATGGCAAGCCTACTCAATATTCCTAACACACCCCCTCAAACCAAAGCTTGTAGAACAAAACAAGCTGAGGTTTGCACATCACTTAGAAATAAAGCATACACTGAAAGAATTACAAAGAGGGAAGTATTTTTAACCGAGGTCTCAAATACAAAAACCGAGCTGTGCCAAGCACTTTAGTAAACAGATTAGCCACTTGTTCCTCTGTAGGAACATATCGAATTTCGAGAAACTTGTCAAGTACTTTGTCACGCACGAAATGAAGATCAATCTCAATGTGCTTAGTTCGTTGATGAAGTACTGGATTACATGCTATTGCAGCTGCACTTAGGTTATCAGTCCATACAACTGGAGATGGTAAGCAGAGTTGTAGTTCAGTGAGTAAATTCTTTAACCAACACAACTCAGCTGTAGCATGAGCAATAGATCGATACTCAACCTCAATGCTCGATCTGGCTACCACAGATTGCTTTTTAGATCGCCAAGAAATGAGATTTGGACCAAGGAATATAGCATATCCACTGGTAGACCGACGGTCATCCCTATCACTTGCCCAATCTGAGTCAGCAAAAGCATGAATGAGAAACTTTCTGGAGCGCTGAATGGTAAGACCAAAACCAACTGTCCCCTTCAAATATCGAAGCAGCCTTTTGCAACTTTCCCAATGAATGGAGGTGGGGCATTGAAGATATTGGTTGAGCTTGTTGACAGCAAAAGATATATCAGGTCTTGTGAGAGTTAGGTACTGGAGAGCACCAACAGTACTCCTATATATCTCAGGATTAGACAGGATATCACCACCATGAACAGACAATATCTTGCTGGCCATCATTGGTGTAGGATAGCAGTTTGCCTCAGCCATCTTGGTTTTATGAAGAAGATCTTGAATATATCTAGATTGAGTAAGAACCATAGTGTCCAGACTTCGTTTGACCTCAATTCCAAGAGAGAAATTTAGTGATCCAAGATCCTTAAGAGAGAAATGAGTTTTCAGAGTAGAAATGAGCCCTTTAATGTCACTCAACTTAGGACTAGTAACAAGTATATCATCCACATAGATCAATACAAGAATGTAAGTGGTAGAAGCCCTCAAGATAAATAAAGAGGTGTCAGTAACTGAGTTCTTAAAACCTTGTTTAAGAAGAAAAGCTTTTAATTTTTCAAACCAAGCCCGTGGGGCTTGTTTGAGACCATAAAGAGCTTTTGTGAGTTTGCAAACATAATCTGGATGAGTGGTACTTACAAAACCTTGAGGCTGAGACATGTAGACCTCCTCCTTTAGATCACCATTTAGAAAAGCATTGTCAAAATCCAGCTGTTGAACTGGCCAGTTAAGAGACACAGCTAAGCTGAGAACAAGTCGAATAGTAGTAGGTTTGATGACTGGGCTAAAGGTCTCAGAGAAATCAAATCCAGGCTTCTGATGAAAACCTTTTGCTACTAGTCGAGCTTTAAACCGATTAATAGAGCCATCAGCATGTCGTTTGATTCTAAAAACCCACTTGTGACCTACTACATTCATGTGAGAAGTGTAGGGTACAAGAGTCCAGGTACCATTTCTTTGAAGAGCATCAAACTCAAGTTGCATAGCAGCACACCACGCATGACTTGTTAAAGCTACCTTGACTGATGTTGGTTCTGTAGAAGAAAGATCAGACACATAGGAGGTTTGGGCAACATGAAGGACTATTGGTTTAAAAATTCCAGTTTTGGAACGTGTTTGCATGAGATGATGATTAGAAGGTTTGGATGCATGAGGTGTCTTGGAAGGCAAGGCAGGATGATCAACAAAAAGAGGAATGGTAGAGGGAGAAGAGTGTGACTGATTAAGTGAAGAAGCAGATGTGTTTGAACTTGGTGGGTTAATGGATACAGGAGAAACAGAGGACATAGAATGGGTAATAGGAACTGACGGAGAAGCAGATATGGATGATGAAGGAATGATTGTAGGAACATTTTGACAAGGTAAGGACTTAATAATAAACAAGGGATTACTTGAAGTAAAAGGAGAAACTTGTGAATTTATAGGCACTATAGAGGAAGCTGTAAAATCAGAAGCAAAAGGAAATTCTGTCTCATGAAAAATCACACTTTTAGATAAGTACACACGACCAGTGGAAGACAAGCACTTATAGCCTTTATAGTTATTCTCATAGCCAATAAAGACACATTTTGTAGAATGAAAATCAAATTTATGTCTATTATAGGCTCGAAGAAAAGGAAAGCAGGAGCAGCCAAACACTTTGAGTTGAGAAAAATATGGAAGTTTATGAAATAGAACCTGAAATGGACATTGAAAGTTCAAGATCAAGGTTGGAAGTCTGTTGATGATGTGCACGGCTGTATGAAAGGCTTCCCACCAGAAGGATAAAGGCATCTTGGCATTAGAGAGTAGGCACAGACCCATCTCCACAATATGTCTATGCTTTCTTTCTGCCTTGCCATTTTGTTGATGTAAATGAGGGCAAGAGTGTCTGAATGTAATTCCAAGAGTTGAGAGGAATGGTAGGAAGACACGATACTCTCCACCCCAATCTGAATGTAACATTTTTAGCTTGGTACCAAACATTCTTTCAGCCATTGGTAAGAATTGTTTAAAAACAGTGAGAGCCTCGGATTTAAGTTTGAGAGGGTAGATCCAAGTGTATCGGGAGAAGTCATCAATGAAATGGATGTAGTATCGATAACCCCCTTTTGAAGATATAGGTGCAGGGCCCCAGATATCTGTGTGGACCAACTCCAATGGATGAAATGTCTTAGATTCTGATTTTGCAAAGGAACATTTATGGCCTTTGCCACACTGACATGCATCACAAAAAATAGATTGTGTGGCAATGTGTAAAGTAGGTTTATACAGTGAGAGAACTTTTTTAATGACCTGAGAAGAAGCATGTCCTAATCTTTGATGTAAAACCTTGAAATCCACTGGACTATCCATTTTAGATACTGTGTTAATGGAATCTTGTGAACTATATGTGTCATCGGTCAATGTTGACTTATGAGGAGATTTTACAGCAGAAGAAGTGTTATGTGATAGTGAATCATGAGAAGACAACCGTGAGTCTAATATCAAACTAGTATCATTATCATCATGCTTAGTAGTAAGCAGTTCAGTACATGTAGAAGAAACATTAGCTTGTGTTACAGCTTTACAAGAACTAGAGGGATTCGACAAATCCAACTTTGGAGAGATAGAGCTGCTCAACTCATTTGTGTGATGAGTAAGAGAAGACAGAACCCCAGTCAGCACACAGCAGGTTGTATTAAAAGCAGAGATGGATACGCCTCTGTCATTATTGAAATTTTGAAGAAAACATTGAGATTTGGGAGCTGCAGCTGTAGAAACTGGTGCAGCCACTTGAAGCTTGTATAAACCATCTTCAAGCAGACCTTGAAGCATCACTAGGCCTAGCTTTTTGTCCTTAATCAAGCATGAATTGTTAGTAAACTCAATAACCACATTATTATCCATGGTGAGTTTGGAAACACTTAGGAGATTCTTGGCAATTCAAGGTACAACAAGCACACTTTTAAGTAATAAAGTGTATTGAGGAAAGAGAAGGGATTGAATAATAGTTGTACCTATACCTGCTATCTCCAGACCTTGACCATTTCCAATGAGCAATTTGTTATTGCCATTATAATCCACCTGTTGAGTCAGATTTGCTCCATTTGCCACAACATGATTTGTGGCACCTAAATCCAAGTACCAGTTTGGATCTCCAACCAAAATTGGTGTGGCAGCAACATTAGCAGATGGATTTTCATGACCAAAGGAGGATGAGGGGCTAGGGTTTAGGAAATTTGAAGGACCACAGCCAGAGTTCATACCATTGTAATTTTGAAAATTCGAGTTGAAGCCAAAATTGTTTTGATCACCCATCATATTTCCATATTGAGGTATATGTCCAAAGTTTGACCTTTGTGCAAAATTGGCAGAGGTAGAATCAGTATGTCCCATACCAGTATTAAAAGGACCACTGAAACCTTGATTAGAAAAGCCTTGAAAGGTATTTGGGTAAAACTTTTGTGGTTGAAAATGTTGAGGCTGAAAATTTCCTTGAGAATTTGAGGTTTGAAAAACAGAGTTCCCTGAGTTGTAGTAGCATACATTTTCCGTATGCCCCATCCTATTGCATATTTGGCACTGTGGCCTAAAATTTCTACCACTTCTACTACGGCCATGACCAAAAGAACCTCTGCCATTG
This sequence comes from Ochetophila trinervis, assembly GCA_003254975.1. Lineage (NCBI taxonomy): Eukaryota > Viridiplantae > Streptophyta > Magnoliopsida > Rosales > Rhamnaceae > Ochetophila > Ochetophila trinervis. The sequence goes on along the minus strand of QANX01000992.1, from coordinate 8,200 downwards.
AATCTGTTTCTACTATCATCACTGAATCTGTTTCTACCATCATCAAAGGTATTTTGACTGGAATTTTCATATCTACCTTGTGTTTGAGATCTATTGACAGATTCAACTTGACCACTATGTGAAGGACCAGAATTATTGTTTGAGGTATTTGTTGTGACCATATTGACAGTAGGAAACACAGCAAGAGTATTAAATTGATCAATACGAGTTTCATAGTGAATAAGAAAGCTTCGTACCTCTTGTAGTGTAGGTAAAATTGATCTGCTTGTGTAGTTAACCACCACCGACTCATACTCTGGCCCTAAGCCAGTTAGTATGCACATTACAAGCTCTTTGTCGGAGATGAAAAATCCACCAGCAGACAATTGATCAGCCAGTTTCTTCATTTTTTTACAGAATTCGAGTATTTTCATAGAACCTTTTTTCATTGTTTGAAGCTGGCTTCGCAGGTGTAGCATGGAAACTTCAGATTGTGGAGCATATGTTTCCTCAATTGTAGCCCAAAGCCTCCGAGAGGATTTCAATCCAACAATATCTCCTAATTCTGTGGTGGCTATGGCAGAAATTAGCCAACCAAGCAAGAATTGATCCTGCAGAATCCAGATTTGTTCCTCTTTAGGAAGAGTTGCAAGAATTTTTCCCGAAATTCTCCTCGTACTTGCCATGAACTCATACATGAACTCTGGTTCATCTTCAAGGATGTACTTGTCGAGTTGATAACCAGTGAGGATTGGAAGGATCTGCGACTTCCACACAAGATAGTTCTCTTCATCGAGCTTTACAATGTTGCTCGGAAATGGTGAAACAGTGACTAACGATTTTATCAACAGCTCTGAAATTACTGGGCTAGAACTTTCCGCCATTTTTGATCCTTCAGGATCTGCTACTATTCGCTCTGATACCATGAATAAGAACTGAATTGAAGAACTATTTCTATATTCTACCAAACTGTAAACAAGATTGTAAAGCAGAAAACAAGAACACAAAGAATAGCTTTGAGAGAAAACTCTGTTGTATTACTAAAAACTCACAGTGTTTACAAGATAATGATTTACAGTAACTAAACCACTTGGTTAAATACATGAGAGTGAATTGCTAGGACGATAATCAACCACGTCACAGTAACAACCACGTGAACAACTTATAACAGGCTTGTGAGAAAGGAATCTGCTACAACTGATCTCACCACTTCTCTATGTAGGCTTGCTTACATGGCAAGCCTACTCAATATTCCTAACATGCACAACTTGAATCCTTTGAAGGAGGAGCTGCTGATGCAGATGATCTTCGAAAACTCCATCTCCTTTTCTCTTTTGGCGTTGTCTGTGGGATTGAAATTGGAGTTGTAGGCTTATTCTCAGTAGGAATTGGAGATTTTTGATTACTACTGCTGCTAGGACTTTTTTCCTTTTCTTTCTTCCATGTCAAGAAACTTCTTAGCCATTTGCTTGTCTTCCCCATCTCTGTTCTTAAATCTTCCTAAGCTGACTATCAATCACCATTACAAGTAGAAGAAGGAACCAAACATACAAATTATATGTACATCTTTCTCGCTTTCCCACCACCAATATTTTGTCAGGTAGCTTTCAAACACTATAGTACAATCACAAAATATTCTTTCTCTAATTCAATTTGCAATTTCACTTTCTTGGAATATGATGTAACAATATTTGTTTTATTGTATTAGAAAATATTGGACTTGAAGACAAAGAAACTTAAGAGGAAGCTCCCCAGATAAGCCATTTGCCAACCTCCTAGAAGATTAATTAATGACAGAGATATAGAGATTCCTTACCTTTGCTATCCGTATTTTGTCCTACAAAGTAATCATTATAATTTTTTCATAAGGGTATTTTGGTAACTATATGATGCTGGTTAATTATGGGTGGAGGTGATCAGAAAACCATGTGAAAATGGATCAAGAACATGCATAATCCGTGCATAATCCCAAGTCCTGGGGAAAATTGAGCTTCACTATTTGCCGAGCTAGTTTGAATTGAGCTTTAATTAAGTTGGTTGCTAGTAAAGCTGAAGATTGTTGGATTCATGTGGCTATGATGTGCTAGATGCTGAATTTTTGGTTGTGTCTCTGTCTATAATATTTTGTCATTTGATTGATTTAGTTTTTTTGAAATATAATATTTTATGATTTGCCCGGGATGTGCAAAGATTAAGTGTGGAGGTATTTGATGGGATGCAATTTATATATATTTTATATACCTTAATACTTGATTTGAGCATGTTTTATTCACTTAAAATGGATTAATTTATATTTTTCTATGTTTTAGGTGGATTTGAGCTTAAAGGGATGAAAAATGAAGAAACAGTGGCAAAATCGTAATTAAACAGAAAAACTGAAGAAGCAGTGGCAAAACCGTAATTAACTGGACGTTGGCAGCAAGGCAGTGCAGCCCAGGTGCAATGCCCAGGCGCCTGGATGGGCGCGAATTTGAGCGTTTAGGCTCGTTTTTGTGACTTTTTAGCCCTATATTTTACTATAAATATGTTTTATCATTATTGTAAAGGGAGGCAGCCATTTTTAGAGCAAAAACAACTTCAAGAGGAAGATTTCTAACAATTATGAGTAGCTAAATCTTTCTCTTGGGTAAGAGTATCGTTCATTGCTAAAGTATAAGGTGTGAGACTTGGTTTATAAGTTTTAATTCAATTATAATTATTCAATTTGTGTTCTTCCAATTTATTTGTTTATTATTCAATTCTCTTTTGATTATAATTTGGATCCGTTATAATTATTTGTGGATTGGGTATTTGCTAATTAGGAATTCAATCGTATTGAATGTTCTATGTTAGTAGCACTTTGATTTTAATAATTGCATGCTAAGCTTTTGTTAATTTCTTAGGATAATGCATAATAGATTAAAGTTTTACAACGTTTGTAGGACTTGTTTATTGTTGGTTGCTATTGTTTTTAAATGCTGTTCTGGTTTGATTTAGATCACGTTGGTTTAGATATTTCAGAATTAGGATTAATTTACGATCGTATCTGAATTAATTAATTGTGAAAGTTAGAATAAAATTGGCCGTGCTATTTTATTCAATCCAACATTGAATGATTATTTTTGGATATATTTTTGTCTGTGATCACCTGTTCTTTAGTAATTGAAGATACTCTGACCCAAGGTTTTCTCCAATTGTTATTTTCAGTATTTATTAATTTGTTTGCTTTAATAATTGAATTTCCCAACATAAAATCCCCCTTTTGTCTTTTTAATTTTACTTTAATTGGAATAGAAATAGTTTGATTATCAGTCTCTGTGGAATCGACCTGAACTTGCTGCTACTACGGTAGTGTTTAAATTCAGTAATTAATTTTGGTGTTTACGACACGCATCAACTGTGTTAAACTTTTAGCTTTCTTTTGCAATAGAATTCTTTTAAAAAAAAACTTTTTATATGGGAATTACAATATTTTGAATAAAGCTATTGTAAAATTAAGTATAATTACGTTTAGAATGATAACTGTTGAAAATGATACATAAATAAGTTGGTTTTCTGTTTTGTATTAATGAGAAACGGTGTAGTTTTGGTTAAAGGCTAAACACTGTGTTTTGACTTGGTCAATATATTTGTAATATACCTTCGGCAGAGAGGGGTAGATAAAAACCAGATTTGGGGCTTTTCTCTCAAGCATCTGCGATTAGGGATCTCTCTTTATTTCTTTCTGTAAATTTCTTTCTTCCTTCTCTTGGCTTAGAGTTCTAAGAAGTCTTTCTTCATGAAAGGTTTGTGAGTAAGGCAATTGGGTGATTGAGAGTTAGATTGTGGTATAGGCTTGTATTCTTACATATACAAATAATGAAATAGCATGGGTCCATTAGTGGAGCTAACAGAGGACGTAGGCAATTCTTGCCAAACCTCTATAATTTCTATGTTCATATTCTGTTTCTTTTACTTGTTATTTGTGTATATGTAAGGCCGAGCTTACAACAATAACAAAGAATTAAAGAAAGAAATATATGATTGGCCAAATAAGAATTTCCTCTGTTTTCTGATAAAATAATTTCTAATAATTAACTGCAGGACTTGACATACAAGTTAAAGAGACCAAAACATGGTTGGACGGCCAAGTCTTTGGTAGATAATCTTTCTTAGTTAAGAATTGATATATATGAACCGAAAATTGAGATTGTGGTGATCAATAAATTGGTAATATGGCATCTAATTGTATTGTCATTTTATAGCTAGCTTTTCAAGAGACGGCATGACAAATAATTAAGATTTCCAACCCAAAATATGGGCAAGATTCAAACTTATTGTATTGTCATTTTATAGCTAGCTTTTCAAAAGACGACTTGACTAATAATTAACATTACAAACCCAAAATATGAGCAAGGTTCAAGCTTATTGATTCATGCTTGCTTCTCTATAAGAAGCTCTCTAATTATTTCCACCTCCATGCTCATCTAAGAAAAAGAGGAAGAAAAAAAAAGCATTATGGGGTTATCAATATTGTGCTTTGCTGTGCTGTTTTGGTGTTTGTTTCTGAAATTTTTTATGTTTAAGNTTTGTTAGACAAACAATATTAATATATATTTATAATTATTAATAAATACTTATGTGTAAAAAGCTTAGCCAAATTTATGTATACAAATGTTATTGATGTACCTTTGTTTTAGGCCATCTAAGTTTTTCGTACCGAACTTTCTTTTGGCCATCGGATGTACAGTTCCAAGACATGTATGTGCTATATAAATCACAAAAAATAAAATCGGTAATTAATTATTAAATTTTATTAATAATCATCCACATATATAGTTAATTATACATACTTACCTATCCAACAAACTCTTAAAGTCGGCCATTCTTTGACGGTTGTTCTTCGGAAGCGCATCATGAAACCATGCAACTGCTAAGTATGGGTCAACAACACCCAACATCCAATGGTCTCTACAAAATGTATTATTACATGAGGGTAACTAACTTCTCTCTTAATTATTGCTTCGTATAACTTCTCTCTTAATTATTGCTTCGTATATAAACATCTCTGTAATTCATTGTTCATAATGAATGAGAATTATCTTTCTCTACAACCACTTCTCTCTAAGAAACAAAAGCTTACATTACAAGCATCAAGTTTAACAGTCCATGTGATGATTTTGAGGTGAGTGAACTGTGGAGTGTAAGGATTTTGATGGAGACTTTGTGTACTGCCTGAGTGGCACCCATGTGACCTGCAATTAGCACTGAAAATATGCGATTTTCTTCGTCTATTTTCTGTGATTTCGTTACCATAAAAATTAAGGACAAACTTGGACGTTTTTTGGTAATCAGACAAACTTGGACTTTGATTTGTACCTATATATCGCATTGATTATTGGCAGAATAAGACTTCCACTATCCATCTCATAAGCATGCGTTTCAAGAATCTATTCATTTTCCAGCCATTTAGTAAAAAAAAAAAAGTATGTCAAGGAATGAAAATTGTTATACTGTACAAGGTATTAACTAATGAAAAAAATTCCACTACCACATGTTAAATTGGCTGCAGGCCAAATTTGATCTACTATTTATATTAGCATTTATTTGGAGTGCCACTAGTGCTAAGAAATGTTGGTAATTTTAATTTGGAATTGAAGAATATAACTTGGAGGATGAAGTATCTGAGTTGGTGGTATTTGTTTTATTTCCTCTTGGAATCTATCCTAAAAGTTCAACAAAGTTGCATTAAGCCCTATTTGAAATAGTTTTTTAAAAACTGCTTTGGATTTTAAAGCTCAAAGTTTGTTTTGAGAATGTTTGAACAATTTTTAAAAGTGGTTTACGCCTCCTCTATAAGAGATTTTAACCAAAGTTAGTAAATGAAATTGACGTTCTCAAAAAATACTTTTGAAGAAGTAAAACTAATAGAAGCAAAAATTGTGCCGAACAAGGCTTTAATATTAACTATTTGAATATATGTAGATTAATAACTTAAAATGCTTACATGTGTAATTGTGCCTATCAAATAATGGGTCATTTTGTACTTCTATGTTTGTGAAAGCCTATCAAATCATGGGAATTCTTTTCTTTGAAATAAATAGAACTTGACTAGATTTATTTTTTTTGGTGAAATGAAATTGTCTAGAGTTTTTTTTTTTTTGGTAGAATGAAATTGTCTAGATTTGGTTGGCTATGTTGGAGTACTGGTTTCCACTCAATTTGATATCATTTTGCTTGCTGGACAATAAAGAATATTTTGGCAGCCCAACGTGTATATAATTTTAAGTAGATATTTCATTCCTTTTGATTTGACCTCTATTGTATTTGCTACTTATCAGTGAAGAAGGCATTTCGTGAAACTTGGTTTTGAGTGTGACTGTGTTAGACTTTTAGCTTTCTTTTGCAATATGAATTCTTTTAAGGAAAACTTGTTATATGGAAATTACAATATTTAGAATAAAGCTGTTGTAAAATTAAATATAATTATAGTTAAAAATCATAACAAAGAATTAAAGAAAGAAAAATATGATTGGCCAAAGAAGAATTTTCCCTGTTTTATAGAATAATTTCTAATAATTAACTACAGGATTTGACATACAAGTTAAGAGACCAAAACATGGTTGGATGGCCAAGTCTTTGGTAGATAATCTTTTTCAGTCCAGAATTGATATATAAGAAATGAATCGAAAATTGAGTTTGTGGTTATCAATAAATTGGTAATATATAGCATCTAAATTGTATTGTCATTTTATAGCTGGCTTTTCAGGAGACGACTTGACTAATAATTAAGATTCCCAATCTAAAATATGGGCAAGATTCAAACTTATTGTATTGTTATTTTATATCAAGCTTTTCAAGAGATGACTTGACTAATAATTAACATTCCCAACCCAAAATATAGGCAACGTTCAAACTTATTGGTCCATGCTTGCTTCTCTATAAGAAGCTCTCTAACTATTTCCACTTCCATGATCATCTAAGAAAAGAGGAAGAAAAAAAAAAAGCATTATGGGGTCATCAATATTACAATATTTTGAATAAAGTTATCGTAAAATTAAGTATAATTATCGTTTAGAATGATAACAAAGAATTAAAGAAAGAAAAAAAAAGATTGGCCAAAGAAGAATTTTCTCTAATTTTTGATACAATAATTTCTAATAATTAACCGCAGGACTTGACATACAAGTTAGGAGACCAAAATATGGTTGGACAGCCAAGTCTTTGGTAGATGATTTTCTCAGTCCAGAACAATATGGAATCTAATTGTATTGTCATTTTATAGCTAGCTTATCAGGAGACGACTTGACTCATGATTATGATTCCCAACCCAAAATATGGGTTCAAACTTATTGGTCCATGCTTGCTTCTCTATAAGAAGGTCTCTAAATATTTTCACTTCCATGCTCATCTAAGAAAAAGGGGAAGAAAACAAAAGCATTATGGGGTTATCAATATTGTGCTTTGCTGTGCTGTTTTGGTGTTTATTTCTGAAATTTTTTATGTTTGAGATTATTCTGGTTGCTGACTCTGTTGCTTATAATATGCAGCCATTTTGCCACGATGATGAGAGGTATGCCTTGATGAAGTTCAAGAGTAGCTTTGTGATTGACAAACATGCTTCTGCTTATGAAGGAGCTTATCCCAAAGTTTCATCATGGAAATATGAAGGAGAAAATACCAACTGTTGCTCATGGGATGGAATCCA